>JAODAL010044853.1:0-32491 GCA_025379985.1 Phyllomedusa bahiana | reverse complement strand
TATAGAATGATGTGTATCCAAATATAAGTTCAGGCTGCCCCAATATCCAGGAAATATTTCAATAGCAAACTGTTAAATAATAAAGATATTGCAATGCAATGTCTACACTAAGTCTTGGTGAACTTTATCCAGGTGTTCTTTATAGAGCTTGTTCTGTGTTCCCCGCCCCCGGTTTACCCCGTGACTTTAACAGCGGTAGATGCTCCTTTAAATTCTCTCCCTAATTTACATAAAATCTTCCAATCTCTAATCTAAACTAAATTTGAAAGGGATCACAGCTAATTAGTAGAGGTTTCTCTGTGCAGAAATAGAATAATTTCGCTGAGCTGTTTGGCCACAGGCAGAGCGCACGTCCTACTCCTATGAGACGCTGAGAGGACACTGAGGCTGAACAGGAAACGCTGTTCTATTTTAAAACGAGGTCATGTGATTTTTCCAGCCAATCGCAACCCATACACATCCAGTCATGACGTCGCACACAACTCACCCTGCTCTATTCTGAAATCTGATTTGCTGGCCTCCAAATTACGGGAAAAAGGGCCGAAAATGGCGCGATCTTAATAGATGATGCACAGATTTTAGCCTTAATTATCAAATGATCTAAAAATTTCGATCACCATAAAAACCTTGCCGATTTCAACTTTGTCGATAATAATCGCTCAACACTACTAATGAGACTAATCACCAAATATGAAGAACAACATCTTGAAAACCTTGCCTCAGAAATGTCAGCCTTAGATGCGGAATTGGCAAAATTCAAGCAATTAGATGATTATAGAAAGGAATTTGACAAATTCCAGGCCAATCTGTCTTCTTTTGAAGCCTCAATTATGGCTTAGAAAAAAAGTAAGTTTCAACGTGACCTTGCTGATTATGAGATTGACAGTATATAATTGGAACCAGGGATCTTCACATAATTTTCCTAGATGCATTTTGAGAAATACAGGATACAGGAGAAGAACTTCATACAAAAGAAGAAATAACAGGGTCAGTTTTGACTCAGATTCCTCCAATCCTTATGATGGTTCAGATGATAATGCCAGCGTCACTTCTAATAATACCAGCGTGTCTTCTAAGGCCAGTGCAACTGCAAAAACTGGAGGAAACGCATGGGTGGTAGAAAACACACCAAATACCCCCAAAATGAAAACCAGTACCAACAAACAAGGGAATGTCCACAAGTAGAAAATATTGATATATTACATTTGTCAAATGTGGTTCTAATGGACATTCATCAAAAGGTGTTGAAGAAAGGCTTCAATTTTGTTATCAGAACACCCTTTGATTTATTTTCCATTATCAAGTTTCAATAAATTCACTAGAGATTTAACAGTGAAAAGACACTTTTGGAATCAACCGGCTGAAGGTGAACAACAGGAATCCATCAGTATGACACCTAATCAGTTTTTGGGATTTAATTTTCAGGAACAATTGTCACTCCTAACTTTGCAAAGTCTCAGTGATTCATGTGATACTATATAAGTTTCTCTTTCCCAATTCAAGCTTAAGAATCCTGACTTTTATCCTATTCATGCCAGGACTGAATCAATGAACAGGTTCCAAAGTACCATCATCAAGGAATTAAAACAGATACAGATGTCCGACTCTGATATCCCTGCCAATATAACTAGTGCAAAAAAAAAGGCACTATATGAATTGCAAAATATGCCAGATATTCAGTTTGAAAATGGCAGATATGGGTGGGAAAAATGTTGTTATGCAGAACTCTTTGTACCTATCTGAAATGCTATTGCTCTTATCAGAAACAGATACATATCAGTTACTAGCTAACAATCCAACTGTTTGTTTTCAGGATCATTTAAACATTTAAACTATGCCTCACTGGTCCAAATCCACTGTCGGACGCAGTGATGCGGTGTTAGGCGCAATCTTTGCCACTTTTGGATGCGCCTAACATGAAGGAGCGTGCAATGGGCGCGGTGTGGGCGTTCCGGGGCGGGACGCACCACATTCGAATACTCCAATGCATGCATGATCGCGGGTCGGCAAAGTTCGGCGCATTGCAGCTCCGACAGGCAGACCTAGTTGAATGTGGTCTACCTGAGCCGGAGGAGGC
Source organism: Phyllomedusa bahiana (assembly GCA_025379985.1). Taxonomy (NCBI): domain Eukaryota; kingdom Metazoa; phylum Chordata; class Amphibia; order Anura; family Hylidae; genus Phyllomedusa; species Phyllomedusa bahiana. The sequence continues at coordinate 30,414 of JAODAL010044853.1, read as the reverse complement.
GAAGTGAAGCTAGAACGTAATGGGGCAAAATGTGCTCTTACAACAGTACAATCCTAAAAATGTGTTGTCTATAAATTTATTTCATTAATAAAGATAAATATCAAAGTTGTCTCAAAACGATTACATATATTGTAAAAGTTGATCATTTAAAATTAAAGGAAAAATATATAAGATCACAAAAGAAAAATATCTCAGCTCTCACCTCCGTGAGGCATGGAGTATGTTTCAAAAAATTGTTTTTATTAGGTGTAAAACATTATCTGAAAAAGAGCTCAAACCTTCTAAAAAAATACATAAATAAAATCACTAACAAAAAATCAATAACGGCGCAACATCAGGAATTGGGATATTGGAAATTGCCGGGAAATACAGTAATTCAAATTCTGTAAGCGCTTCTCATTGGTCGGCAGAAACCAACCAATGAGAAAAAGGAGCGACAGTGAACATTATAACCTAGGAAGTAGTTTTTTGACCAAACAAATGAAAAAGGCAGGACAGTTCAAATTCAGTAAAAAATGAAGACAAGAGCTGATTGGTTGAGATCAGGCGGCAGATATGAATCCACCAATTTATATGTAGTGCGTCGATTTTGAGTGGAGCAAGAAGGGCGCGATAGAAGGGTGCCCTAAATGTTATTACTGTCTATGGAAATATTCTAGTACTGTGATTGGTTAGGGGAAGAGGGCTCATCCTGCTTAGCCAATCAGCGGGGGTGACTACTGATCGCAAGAGTTTAAATTTGGGAAAAAAAATGCAGAGCCCCTGTTTGTGATTGGGTAAGTTAAAAGAGGCGCGATTATTTGGGGGCCTTGGGGGGGGCGAGCGACGCTCTTATGGGGGTTTTTAAGCAATCTTAATAAACTTTTCATGGCAGAAAGAAATGAAAGACTCAGAAGTTGTACCGTGTGTATAAAAAAAATGAGCAAAAATTGGGGGTAAAAGAAAATAAATAATAAATTTAATTAAATAAATTCATTTTTTATTTCTTTATTTTCGTTGCCCCATATTATTATCATTGGCTAAGAAAAAAAAACAAATAATATAACTCATTGAATTCATTTTTTTTTGTTTATTTTTGTTACCACAATTTTATTGTTACGCGCGACTTTTATAATGTCGCCCCTTTTTTCAGAGGGTTTTTCATTGGGTATCTTTTCTTTGACACAAGTATATCATTTGAGGGGAAGGATCCCATTTTTTCCGGGGGGTTTTAAAGGATTTACCCAAAAAAAACATAAAAAATTTTATTGTCCTCCCAAAGAGGGCCATTGTCTCGGGTATCGGATACCACAACAAGCCCGGGTGTGAATGGTTGGATTACTGTTTACAACCCCTAGTCAAGCGTGTGCCTGGTTTTCTGCAGGATACTAGGGATGTACTTAGATGTATGCAGAACATAGTGTGGCAGGATGAGTACTGTTGGACATGTTGTGATGTTCAGTCACTTTATACTTCCATACCGTTGGACGTTGCCATACGGACATTGGAGTATAATTTTTCTCATCACAGTTCTTTTTCTACTGATTTGCAGTCGTTCATCATTTTGACTGTTAAATATTTAATGACACATAACTATTTTCTATTTAACAACAAATTGTATTTACAGTTACATGGGTCTCCAGGGGAAAAAATTTTTCCCCCCATTTTTAAAGCAAATTTTGGCCCATGCCCTGGTTTGAGAGTAGGTACATTTTTCCCAGAGAAAAACCTTTTTTTCTGGCGATGTACAAGGGTTTTAGGGAAAGTTTTAATTGAGGGAAATTTTGTTGTTTGGTGGGGGAGGTTTTTATGGGATATTTAACCCCCTTTTTTTGGTTTCTAAAAAAAACAACCCTTGCAATTTAACCTTCACGCTCTCTATGCATCCGACATGTAAAACTTTTTGGTTTTTGGGGGGTCTTTTTGGGGGAAAAACGGGGGCCAAATAGGGTTTTCACCTAAGTCATTCTGTAAGGAAATATCAGACAATACTATTTTACACTTTATGAGGGGATCCCAAGACCACTGGGACTTTCAGTGCCAATAGGCGAGCTTACCCGTGCCAAACGGAAAATGAACTTGAAAAGGAAAATTTCAATTGGAACTGAAAAAAATTTCAGACCCCCTTTATAGTAGAGGGTATCCGGATTAAAGCATTTAAAACGTGCTTTGGAATTTTTCTTAAAAAAAATTTAAATTTTAAATTATTAGAATCTCAGAAATCACCTCCCAAAAAACCTTTAAAATACCCACATTATTGTTAACCCACAGTGAAATTTTTCGGAAATTAAGAGAATTTTTTAAACGAAATTTTCCCCTTTTTTATTTTAGGAAACCCAAATTACTGAAACCAATATTTTTTCCCACAAGGCCCACCCGGTGGTTGCAAAAGGGGCCTGCCACAACGGAATTTCAAAATTGTTAAAAATGTTTTTTTAATTTACGGAAAGTACCCCAAAATTATCCCTGGTTACATCTTGGGGGGGATTTTCCAAGTGTGGAACATTTTTCCATCCCAAAAACCGCCTATTTACAAAGAAACCCAAAAATTTTAGAGTGCACAATGTATCTTTTGATATCAACGGGTACCCTAAAACGAATTCGGGTTCGAAATCAAACCTTTATTGAGTGCCGGCGTGAAATTTAAATTTTTTATGAAAGGGTCTCATCCGAAAAATTTTAAAAAGAAGGATTTGTAAACCCATTTCAAAATATAAAAACCCGGGGTTTCTTTATATCTCAAAAGAAACCCCAAATTTTTATTTGGGAAATTTTCCCTACAATAGAAATTTTTAGGGTTTTTGCAATTGGGGAAGGTAAAGGCTTCCCAAAAAAGGGGGGGGGAAATTCATCTGTTCCTTAAGGTTTTTTGGGGGGGCCTTTTTTGGGAGGGGAATTTCTTGATACCATTTCACCCAATAGCCTTAACATTAGAAATTTGATCTTATTTCATTTTTAAAGGTTGCATATCATTCTTAGGTTCATAATTAAATAGTATAATACACTTAGAACATTGTATGTCTTGTAAATGTATGTAGATTCATAATAATGTAAGCACTTTGTTCTCGGGTTCCGTAGAGTGTTATATAGATCGTAAAAGATTGGTGCTGTGGTTGTATATAGAGTTTTTTAGCAGGATCAGGATATTCATTATTAATGGTTTAGGGTGCATATGCGATCACATTGGGTTTTACGCTGTTTCTGACCATAATGTTTTGGCGTTACATTGTTCGGGGAAACGGCTGATCCGCTGCGCTGTTTGCGCATGCGTGGTTTTGCTGGTTTCTCCCGATCATGTGACGGTTCTACTGACGTCATCTTGGAATGGCCAGAGGCGCGGTTACCTGGTGGGTTGGCGTGTCGGCCTCTCTGCATCACGTCGGCGCCGGTATCAGCTGTTGGGTAAGTGCTACTTAAGAGTTAGTTATATATATATATATATCTTCTCTGTATAAGCATTGTTATGCCATGATTAAGGGGGTTACCCCGAAACCGGTCAGCTCTATGTGTCTTGTGCTTGTGACTGCTTGCTGCTATTTTGCTTTTTAATGCATCTTTGAATAAAGGACTTTGAATAAAGTTTTATCTAAAGGACCATCACTGTTGGGATCGCTGGATCATCTTTTTTCTTATCGCTGTTTCTTTTGAGCACCGGAAGGATCCGTGCGACCTGGTATATGGAGTGGTGAGCTGGCTGAACTTTTGTTTTTGCTACTATCAGATGCGGCCCCATTGGCTTCACTGAAATGCCTCCCGTACGCCATTATCAGGCGCATTACAAAGCGCAAGCGACACGTTGTAATGCGCCTGATTTCGGAGGGTGAGGGGGAACGGGGAACACTAGAACAATACATAGCTATAGATTTATAGCTTCGCTACGGCATTTCTAGGCGCATTAGTGCTGGAACGGGTATACCACTTTCAAAGTGGTTTACCTGAGCCAGAAATATCGCTGTAACGCCAGTAGAGCGGGCTCATAAATCAGGCACATTCTATGCCATTATTATGCCATTATTATGCGCATGAAATTTGGCATTTAAATGCAAAATTTCATACATGCCACCCTCTGTGACTTGCTGTGCCAGAAATGCACAACTTTTTGGTACATTTTAAGACACTTTTCTGGTGCAGCTGCATTAGAAAATGAGGGCCAATGTTCTCGTACTTGACTAGGCCCCCTTAATCTTTGGGACCCCTAACAGTTGCTATAGAAGCTATGGTTATAGTTACACACTTTTATACATAGTGGTATAATTTATAGAAAACTGGTATAAAGAAAACTGATGGCGAGCAATAAAAATGTGTCTTTTCTTGCATAAATATCTATTAGCTACACTACCATACACATTTCCTATATTTTTAAGATAGGTGAAATATAGTATTATTTTTTTTTTCTTTTTCAAATCAAACTTTGTTGACCGAACAGGACAAAACAGAGAGGAAAGTGCACAAAGGTCATACATCACAGCAATGTGAAGACACACAATGCCTAAACGACCGTACCAACGAGTAAAGCAGAATAGCCTAAAGAATCCACAGCTCAAATGGAGCAGATTAACATTCCGTGGCAGGAATCTGAGAAAGGGAAAAGGGAAAGGGGAAAAAGGGGGGAGAGGGTAAACGTGAGAGGAAAAAGGGAAGAAAAGGAGAGGAGATGGAAGGAGTGATAAATCACAGCTATCAGGAGAGCACCTGAGTCACTGCACATATAACTGCTGACTAGTGTTGAGCGATTATTATCGGCAAAGTTGAAATCAGCGCGGTTTTTAAGTTGATCGGAATTTTTTTTTATCACGCGATAATTTAGGTGAAAATCTGTGCATAATCTATTAATACCCGCGCCATTTTTCAGTGCTTCCTGTCATTTTGGCGGCCAGCAAATCAGCGGACAGAATATAGCAGGGTGAGCGGGGTGTGCGACGTCATGACGGGGGTGTGTATGGTTGCGATTGCTGGAAAAATCACATTACCCCCGTTTTACATAGAACAGCCCTTCCTGTTCATGATTAGTGTGTGTCAGTGTCTCATAGGAGTAGGACGTGCGCTCTGCCTCTGTCCATACAGCTCAGCAAACAGCTCAGCAAACAGCTCAGTGAAATTGTTCTATTTGTTCACACAGACAGCTATGCTTTTAGCTGTGAACATTAAAAATTGGGTTAGATTAGAGATTTGCTGATTTTAGGTACTTAGGCTGAGAATTTTAAAAGGAGCATCTACCCCCTGTAAAGTCACGGGGGGAAGCGGGGGGGGGCCCGGGGGCGCACACAGACAAGCTCTTTAAAGGAACTGGATATTGTGCAGCCCCACTTTTTAGAACTTGCATTGCAATGGTTTTTTTATTAACAGTTTTTCTGTTGAAATATTACTGTTGGGCAGCCTGAACTTATATTAGATACAGATCTTTTCTAGTAACTGCAGGTGTATTTGTTAGGTGCCAAACTCCACTTTTATTATCCGTATACCTTTCAGGTGTTTTTTTCATTTTGGCGCAGTCCAGCTTTGTTGATAGAGGCACCTTGCACTTAAATTTGAATACAGCAATTTTGTAGTCACCGCAGGTGAAATTTTTAGGTGCAACAAATACCGTTTATTATCCGTAATACATTTCAGATCGGTGTTTTTTCACTTTTGGGCAGTCCAGCTTTGTTGATAGAGGCACCTTGCACTTTAAATTTGAATACAGCAATTTTTTTGTAGTCACCGCAGGTGTATTTTTTAGGTGCAAAACTCCACTTTTATTATCCGTATACCTTTCAGATACCTTTTCACTTTGGCGCAGTCCTGCGTTGTTGATAGAGGCACCCTGCATTTAAAATTTGAATACACCCAATTTTGTCGTCACCGCAGGTGATATTTGTTAGTGCCAAACTCCACTTTTATTATCCTATACCTTTCAGATAGGTGTTTTTTTCATTTTGGCACAGTTCCAGCTTTGGGTGATAGAGGCCCCTTTGCACTTAAATTTGAATACAGCAATTTGTCTTCACCGCAGGTGTATTTTTAGGTGCAACAAATACCGTTTATTATCCGTATACATTTCAGATAGGTGATTTTTAACTTATGGCAGTCCAGCTTTGTTGATAAGGCACCTTGCACTTAAATTTGAATACAGCAATTTTGTAGTCACCGCAGGTGTATTTGTTAGGTGCAAAACTCCACTTTTATTATCCGTATACCTTTCAGATATCTTTTCACTTTGGCTCAGTCCAGCTTTGTTAATAGAGGCACCTTGCACTTAAATTTGAATACAGCAATTTTGTTTTGATTTGAGGGATTTGAGAATAGCTGTGATTTGCCGTCTTTAATAAGAGACTTTCCAAAACTCTTCCATACCGTCTCAAATTTTTATCTTTGTGAACATGGAGCGAAATGCAGGTGGTAAACGAGCAAAGAGAAGGGTAGGACATGGAGGTAGAGGTACGAGAGAAGGTGCTCCTTCCAGTGCTGGCGACAACACGCATGCCAGCGGATCGTCGGTTTTGCAGGACCGTCAGGCCTGTCATCGCTGGTCAGGGCCCTGTGAATCTCAGTAAAGAACACGTCGCCAATCTGTTCTTCAGGGGTTAATGAAACCCTGCATCCAGCATTCTTACCTCCCGTCCCTCCCAGCCCCGGGCCCCAAATGTCGTCACCACATCATCATCACCCTCCAACATGAAGCGAAGGCAGTCCAAAGTCAACTCGTGTACCCACCACTGTGGATAATCCATTTTCTGAAGACCTCTTTGATGACAAAATGCAGTTGGGGTCGGAAGGCATGTTAAAAGCTCAAGAGGCCAAAGAGAATGATATTGTCTGCTCTGACGCCCAATCGCTGATGCCATCAAGGGGGAGAAGGAAGCCGGTCAAATTTGGCAAAAATCCCGGCGTCGCAAGCCTTGCAGTGCCTCTTGCTTGTAGCCCACAGCTCCTGGATGCAGAATGTCAGGACGACCAAGCCACCTGTGTTGATGATGACGACATTGCGGATCCAACGTTGTCTTTTCAACACAATTTGCTTGCGAGCGCTTCATCACTGGACCAGGAGGAAGACGATGGGGTATGTCCCAATACGGGTCCCGCCTCAAAAAGGGAGAGGGCGGTCGCAGAAGTCCGCTGATATGATTCCGCCAGCCACGGTCAGCGGAACCCCGCTCCTCGCTTAAACGCCAATCGAAAAAGTCCAGGACCTCTCAAGCCTGGCCTTCTTTGAGCAAGCACCCAAACGATGTCATATTTCGCCTTGCCGTAAATGCATCAGTAGAGGGAAGAAACTTAGGTGTTTAAACACCACCAACATGTTAGTCACATGCAGCGAATGCATGAGTTGAAATGGAGGGAACACTTGGCCAAAAAAAAGGGCCCCAAACCCATGCCCCGGGGTTCCAACCACTGTCCAACACCCTCTGTCTCCAACTCCTGCTCCTCCGCCACCACCAAGCGTTCCTCAGCTGCCCATGTCTCTCAGAGTCATGATCAGGGATCAGCCTCCGCTTCAGCCTCCACCGTCGCCCGAGTACCACCAGCACCACCAGAGACCCATCCTACCCCTTCTCCTTCCAACAGTTTGATGACCTGCATGCCGTACAGCGGCCAGTCTAGCAGCCAGCCTTCTGTCTTCCAGGTTTGGGAGCAGAAGAAACACTTTAACCCAAACTGTCCCAAAGTCAAAAGCCTGAATGTCGGCATTGCCAGGATTTTGGCCTTTGGAAATGTTGCCTTTCTGTCTGGTGGACACAAATGGGTTCCGCCACGTCATGGCACTTGCCTGCCCCCGATACCAGATACTGAGCAGCCCTGGCCCTGGCCAGCCATGTGTCATTTAAAATTTCAAGCGCAGTGTCTGCATCTGTGTTCGGAAAAGTCCATCTGACCACCGACACATGGACTAGTAAGCACGGCCAAGGCCACTATATCTCTGTGACAGCTCACTGGGTGAGCTGGGTGGATGTCTCTGGTGGTGACGGTGGCTCTCAGGCTCGGCGCACGCTCTTCAAAACCGGAGGGATGGTGCAGGACTCTTTCCCCCAAGGTCCTCTGGTGGCATCACATGCCCAGAGAAACCAGGCCATGTTGAAATTAATCTGTCTTGGAGACTGTCCACACACAGGTCAGGAGCTGTGGACGGCTCTCCGCAACGAGACCGAGCGCTGGCTGGGTGACAAGAACCTTTTGCCAAAGGGAAGGTGGTGTGCGATAACGGTCGAAATCTGCTGGCCGCCCTTAAGATCGGTAGGCTGGAGCACATCCCTTACCTGGCACATGTCATGAACCTTGTCGTCCAGAAATTTCTAAAGCGCTACCCGGGTCTGGACTGCCTGCTGAGGAAGGCTCGAGGTCTGAGTTCGCACTTCTGCCGTTCGCACCCTGCTCGTCCTGCCTGGCTGCGTTGCAGCATCAGCTCGGCCTCCCCGTCAACCATCTCATTTTTGACGTGGCAACACGCTGGAATTCAACCCTCCACATGCTCCAGTGATTGTGGCAGCAGCGCAATGCCATTACACAGTATGAAGTGACACATGGCCTGACAAGCAGCGGTGCGGACCTCGGGGTTTTTGAGCCACCGAGAGTGGGAGGCAGGTGAAAGAGCTTTGCACCATCCTTGCCAGTTTTGAAGAAGCCCCCAAAAATGGTCAGTGCGGACAATGACCTTGTCAGCATGAGCATTGTAGTGATCTTAGTTTTTGGAACGATCGTTGGACACCTCTGAAACATCACTCCCCACCACGACGGGAGGGGAGACGGACACAAGATTGTGGACACGGAGCCTTTCACTCCTTTCGAATCCACAAGGCCCGACAGTTTTCCAATTTTATCGTCTTCATTAGGCAGTGGTTCGGGGTCCGGGGCTAGTGCTGGGAAAGCGCCTCACTTTTCAGGGTGCATCATCTGAGGCAAGTCAGGGCTGTGTTGAAGCTGTGCCGGAGGAGGAGGAGGAGGAGGTATTCCTGGACACCGGCGTTACTGACGTCCCTGCCTTGGAAAGAGGTTGGCGCGAATTTGAGGCGGAGGAGGAAGATGAGGAAGATCAGTTTGCTAGTGCCTCTCGACCCAGAGGCTTGGGAAATCAAGGCTCCATCTCTCACATGAGTGCTTGGATGCTCCATTTCCCCCAACATGACCCCTCGCATTAAGGCCATCAAAATGAACAACAGTTACTGGGTGGCCACCCTCCTGGATCCCCGGTACAAAACAAAATTCAGCACTTTCCTTCCACCCACCCAAATAGAGAGTAAAATGGGTGACCTCTGGCAATCTTTATTTACCACCTCACCAATGCATGCAATGCAGGGCACACATCCAACACACAGAGACCAGCATAAGATCATGGTGCACGACTATCTGCGTCTCAATACCGATAGAGGTGTTGTCCTGCCCAGCAGCCAGCGTCATATCTGAGCGGACCTTCAGCACAGCTGGAGGAGTCATTACAGACAAATGCATCCGGCTTTCCACAGATAATGTGGAAACGTTTGACTTTTATCAAGATGAATCAGGCCCTGGGTCTCTGATGATGTTGTGGCCCCAAATGCTGAGGTCACCGATTAGTTGCCAGTCTACTTCACATTCCTCTTCAAACAGAAATGGTCCTCCCTTTAAAACTTTTTTTAAAATGATCATTTCTTACTGCAATTTTTTATATCTCATTCCCAAAAGTTCATTTTCCTGGTTTTGCTGTGAGGAGACTGTAAAAGACACAAGGTTTCATGACAACACCGTTATTCCATTTAACTCACTTCTTCTTTAGAATTTTTCGCATTGTCAATGGTTTTGGGGGGCATGGTGCTGTGAGATACAGCTATAATCATGGTCCTTTGGAACAGAAATGTGGCTTCTAAGTGGCATTTTCTCCCTCACAAATTTTTTAACAGTGGCTGAGAAGTCATTTTTATAATTTTTTGGGGGCATGTTGCTGTGAAATGCAGCAATACCACAGGTCCTATTGTAAAAAAATGTGGTTTCTAACAGACATTTGTTCTTCACAATTGTCAAGAGTGGCTCAAGGGTTTTGGTGCTGTCAGAAAGAGGAATAGGTAGGACACTGTTAATGTAACTTATTGCAAAATGACTTGTTTTTGCAAGATCTTTAACATAGCTAGCAATCCCTGTAGTGAGACAACCCATTAATACATTTAAAATAGAGAGAAACAAAGATGTGGTGGAATTCCATCCTATTTTAACCCCTTCACGACCCTGGGCGTATGAATACGTCCCAGGGCCGCTAAGGGGCTTTGCAAGGGGATCGCTCCGCGACCCCCCCCCCCGCACAGCTGCCGGGTGTTAGCGGCTAATCGCAGCTAACACCCGGCAGTAACAGCGCCGGCAGGTGGCTCCGCCCGCTGGCGCTGTTTTACCCATCAGACAAAAAGCGGCAAAGATGGCCGCGGCGTCTGAATGAACGCCGATCGGTGCCGTGCACCGATCGGTACGTTCATCGGCACCGGCGCAGCTATGCTGCGCTGATCCGATGACCGGGCATTGTGAAGGCTCCCGTCTTATACCCTGGCCGGTTTGCCCCACTTCCGTCCACAGACAGGAAGTGGGGAAACCGCCATCTTTGTACACCCAAAATGCATTGCCTATGCAATGCTTTAGGTTGTATTAACCCAATCGCGCCCCCTAGTGGTCAAGCACCATAGGGGGACTAAATGTTACAGTAAAAAAAAAAATAAAAAAAAAGTTTTAAAGTACAAAAAAAAAAGTATTAAAAGTTCAAATCACCCCCCTTTCCCCATTTTACAATTAAAAAAATCATTAAAATAATAAAATAGTTCCCCCATATTTGGTATCGCCGCATCCGAAAAAAGTCTGATCTATAAAAAATATAACCTCATTTATCCCGTACCCCTGAACACCGTAGAAAAAAAAAAATTTCCCAAACGCCAAAATTGGCGTTTTTGGTCATTTTACGTCACTCAAAAAAGGGAATAAAAATGATCAAAAAAGTCGCATGCTTTCCAAACTACTAGCGATAAAAAGTACACTTCACCCCGCAAAAAAATGCACCCTCACTGACGCCCCGTAGGTGTTAGTACAAAAAAGTTATTGGTCGCACAAACTGGCGCCGCGGTGCAAATGTCAAAAATAGAAAATTTTTTGGAATTTTTTTTACGGTACCAAACATAATGGAAACCCTACATGTTTGGTATTGCTGGATGCGTAACAACCTGTAGAAAACAGATAACACATTATATTTACCGAAGCAAATCACCCAGAAACATAGCGAAAATACGTTTTTTTTCACAATCTGTCCCACTTGGAATTTTTTTTTTTTGCGGTTTCCCAGTATATTCTATAGTATAGTGAATAACACCATTAGAAAGTACATCTTTTTCCCGCAAAAAAAAAAGCCCCCATGTTCTATGTAGGTGGAAAAATAAAAAAGTTATGGCTTTCAGAAGGCGAGGAGGGAAAAACGAATGTGTCACAAGAAAAAAACCACGGGTCCTGAAGGGGTTAAAAATGTGTTTTCTAGAATTAAACTACTAAAAAACTGGCATGCACAAAATAGCTGATACAACTATTCCTCTGAGTTGTACAAGGGAGGTACAGGAAGACTTGAACAGATGTAGGTTACCCAGGACAGGTTATAGTCAATTGTCCGTTCAACTAAAATGGTGGTTGAAAGACACCTTTTTGGGCACTTTTTAAATGTGGGGTCATGCAGGTTTGGGGCTCATTCTGTGGCCCAGGACAGGGATAGTCTATGTCCAGTGAAACTAAAATGGTGGTTCAAAGACTCCTTTTTCTGGCACTATTTAATCTGTGGGTCATGCAGGTTTGGGGCTCATGCTGTGGCCCAGGACAGGTATAGTCAATATCCAGTTCAACTAAAATGGTGGTTCAAAGACTCCTTTTCCCGACACTTTTTAAATGTGGGGGTCATGCAGGTTTGGGGCTCATTCTGGGGCCCCCAGACAGGGATAGTCTATGTCCATTTCAACTAAAATGGTGGTTGAAAGACTCCTTTTTTGTGGCACTTTTTAAATCTGTGGGTCAGACAGGTTTAAGGGTCATGCTGTGGCCAAGGACAGGGATAGTCTATGTCCAGTTCAACTAAAATGGTGGTTCAAAGACACCTTTTTCCGGAACTTTTTAAATCTGGGGGTCCTGCAGGTTTGGGGCTCGTGCTGGGGCCCCAGGACAGGGATAGTCTATGTCCATTTTCAACTAAAATGGTGGTTGAAAGACCCCTTTTTTTTCCGGCACTTTTTTAATCTGTGGGTCAGATAGGTTTAAGGCATGCTGCGTTCCAGGACAGGGATAGTCAATGTCCAGTTCAAGTAAAATGATGGTTCAAATCATACTCCCCTTCCGGGCACTTTTTAATTGTGGGTCATGCAGGTTTAAGGGTCAGGCTGTGGTGCAAGACAGGGATAGTGAATGGTGTGTGACTTTTTTTCTGTGGCTTTTATAACCTAAGTGTGTTGCCTAAGATGTAGCACGTATCCATTTGACTGTTGTGGATGTTAATTCCAGCTTCTCCAGCCCTGTTTGGGTGTAAGAATGAAGGTGTTGTTCCTCTCCCATAGACTTTAATGGTCATCGGCGATAATCTATTATCGACTATCGGAAATCGTCTTGATAATTGCCGATATCGACTATCGACCCGATGACGATAGTCGATGTAATCGCTCATCACTACTGCTGACATATGACCATGCATAACTTAATACAAAAAGTACTAAAAACTTATTTCTAGTAAGCAAGTAATACACCAAGGAAATAACAATAAAAAAAATACCAATAAACCAAGTAGACTTTTGGACATGGCCCGACCGAACCCCCCACCCCCACCCCACTCCGAGCTCCCATCACAGGCTGAGGGCGCCCCGAGATACCAGGTCCCCACACACATACTCTCAGGCCACATTTCTGAACTCCGCCGAGTAGGCAAAGTCCATCCACTCCCTCCAAGTATTAAGATATCTTTCAGCGGAGTGTGTTTGATCAGCCCATATTTCCTCCATGCGCTGCAAGTGGAAAATTTCCTTGAACCACTCTGCTATGGTAGGGACCTGAATGGACCTCCATTTTCTAGGTATCAGAGCTTTGGCTGCAATCAGGAGGAAGGTAACAGACAATGGTAACATTAAAAGAAGGAGGACCGCAGGATCATCTTGGAGCCGACAGCCCGTGATAATTACAATGATGTCCAGCACTTTGGTCCAAAAAGGCCGTAATTCTTCACATACCCACCAGATATGAGACATACTGCCCTGCGCTGTGCCACACCTCCAGCAGAGAGAGGAGACCTGCGGATAGATAGAATGCAACAATGTGGGGACTCTGTACCATCTTGTAAGGACCTTATAGTTAAGCTCCTGTAGTCTACAGGCGGTAGTTGCTTTGTGAGTCAAAATACAGGCCTTATCCCACTCCGCTGTGGAGAAACCACCGCCCAGTTCATGTTCACATTTACTTCGGAATGTAGGTTTAAGGGCCGCTAGATTGGCTATTACCATGTTGTATATTAGAGAAATGAGATGCCTTGGGCGTTGCCTTTGGGCACACAGCCGCTCAAAGTCAGTCAATTGTCTAGTCAAAGCATATCTGATCTTATTGATGATAAAGAAGTGCCTTAACTGCATGTATTGGAGCCACATATTAGGGCCTCTATATTGTGGTGAAACACAATCCTCATATGTTTTAAGGGACGCCGAGACCACAAAGTCTCTAAAAGTAGTTGGACTCCTCGTTTGAGAGTCTTGATAAGACAAGCAGGGCGCAGATATGACCAACTCCGGGTTGCTCCCTACCGGCGTAAGCGGTCCATTAGAGAAAAAAAGGCTGTGCTGCTGCCCAAACAATTTAAACCCAGCCGCCATGACCTGCGCAATCAGAGGCCAACGAGAGGAACACGGATTAAGTAGCCGTGGATTGAGCCAAGGGATGGACGAAAACGCCATACCACACATGTCCTCCTCCATTCTGACCCAACTCTTAGTGTCCCTAGAATGGAACTACAACTCTGGTTGCTATGCAGGCTATATATAATATGCCTTCATATCCGGAAGCAATAACCCCCCCTTCCCCTTGGGCCTAATCAGTACATCTCTCGCAATTCTAGGATTCTTATTTAACCAGACAAATTTTTTAATAGCTTTATTGAGTTCTTGAAAAAAGGAGCTTGGAAGTCGAATGGGAATGGTCTGAAATAATATTAACTCTCCCCACCCAGGAGAAGTCTTTCTTATCCCACTTAGTTAGGTCCCCCCTAAGTGTCCGAAGGAGGTGAAGAAAATTTAGTTCATACGCTCGGTCTCTATGTACTGGAATATGGACTCCTAAATACTTGAAAGACTCCCTCTCCCACTTAAAGGGAAACCTTGTACTCAAATCCCTAAGGGCATGTCCCCACGGCAAGGGTTTTCGGCCGACTTTTCAGCCGGTTTGCGGTTTTTCAGACCGCCTGAAAAACCGTCCGAAAATGAGCACAATTGTGCTCTATGCAAAACCTGTGCAGCAGTCCCCACTGCACAGGTTTTGCCATCGGACGGTTTTGCCTCCGGCGGTCCGGCGGCAAAACATTGTAGAAGCACAATCTTCCGTCTGGTTTCCCGATGGAAGATGTGCTTCTCAATGGGAGGGCTGTTCTCCGCTCATCGCGTAGAAAAGCTGTCCCCCCGCGGCCGTGGGGATGGGCGCAAAACAGGACAAATACCGGCCGGCAAACCGGACGGTATTTGTCCTGTGCAGTGGGAACGCGCCTTAACCGTCTGCATATCCAGTGAGATGTTAACAGCTATGCTTTTACTATAATTAACTTTATAATTGCTGAGGGCCCCAAATTTTTTCAAGTACATTCATCAGGACCGGAAGAGAAGTTTGCGGTTAAGTGATATAAAGCAGTAGATCGTCTGCAAATGCAGCACACTTATATTGAGTTCCCACAATCAAAATCCCCTTACACTCCTCAGAGGCCATGATGGACTGCATTAGATATTCCATAACTATGGTGTAAAGGATAGGAGAGAGGGGACAACCCTGCCTCGTCCCATTCTTAACTTGAAAGGGTGCTGACAGCGAACCATTGATTCTAATTTGGGCCGAAGGGGAATGATATAGGGCAAATATTCACTGTATCATCACCGGACCCACTCCGGCAGACTCCAGAAATTTCCAGTCCACCCTGTCGAACGCCTTTTCCGCATCCAAAGACAAGAGCATCATTGGAACCTGTGTTTGCTGGGCAAAATGAATTATGGAGAGCGTTTTAAGGGTGTTATCCCTAGCTTCCCTCATAGGAACAAACCCCACCTGGTCCCCCACAGTAAGGGGTCCTTCTCTGGCTTGGGAATCACGGTAATGACTGCCTACAGAAACGATGGGGGAAAAGGACAGGCCATCGACACTGAGTTGAAAGCGTCCAACAAGGGGACAGAGAGCTCCTCTTTAAGAGTTTTATAAAATTTGGCGGTAAAGCCGTCGGGGCCTGGACTCTTCCCCATCGGCAGGCCAGCAATGACTTGATGTAATTCACTTACTGCAAACGGGGCTTCTAGCACTGAAAGTCTATCTTGCGAGACCTTCACAAAAGAAGCCTCTCCACAAAGCTTCGCAAACAAGACGGCTCAATTTGTGGTTGGGGTAAATTATACAGCTTTTGATAAAAAGAGCGAAAGTATTTCGGGAGTAAGATGTGTAACAGATCCCCCACTATCCTTGATAGATGGAACAAACAAAGACGCCCTACGATCTCTAAGAGCCCTGGCCAACATCCTACCCGGCTTATTGCTCCACATGTAATACGCCCCCGCGCAAATTTGCCTATATCTGGCTGACTTTTTATCTAGGAGCTGCAATATCTCGTGCTTGGTACGCAAGAGCTCCCGCAAGTCTGCTTCCGTCAAGGTGGACTTATGTGCCGTCTCCAACAAGGACAATCTGCCCAGAAAAGAGTGAAGCTTAGCTGCAGCCTACCTCTTGCGCCTCACACTTAAGAGCCTCCTATTTCAATTGGCTAGCGGTTGGATCCGACAAATGATCTTTAATGAAGTTTTTGATAGTCTGGGTCAGCTCGGACAAACAGAGCGTATCCTCAAGAAGGGATTCGTTTAATTTCCAATTGAAGGTCTTTCCCTCGAGGCCCGGTAAGGCGAGCTCACAGTGCACAGGCACATGATCGTATAGCAGAATACTTCAAATATCTACACCTCTCGCATGGGGCAGAAGGGTATGCTGAAGGAGGACATAGTCTATGCGGCTATAACTGTTATGGGGAGCCGAGTAAAAAGAGTAATCCTTAGTATTGGGATTCAGGAGTCGCCATATATCGCATATTTGCATATTGTGCAACAGCCTCCGAATTTTATTTAATTTATTGAGCGGGACAAAGGAATGGCCCGAGGAGGTGTCCACCTCTGGCTGAAGGGCAACATTAAAATACCACACAGGATAATTCCACCCTGTGCAAATAGATTAAGTTCCTCTAGGACCATAGAAAAAAAGGAAAGCTGCCCCCTATTTGGTGCGTAGATGTTAGCGAAACTATACACCGACCCCCCAATCGTACATTTTGCAAAGACATATCGCGCGTTAACGTCTGTTTTGACGTCCAATAGTTGGACCGATAGGTTCTTGTGTAAGAAAATAGAGACTCCCTTGGTCTTACAGGTAGGGTTATCACTATGACACCACAAAGGGAAATATTTATTCCTAAACGAGTCCAGATGACCCACCAGGATATGTGTTTCCTGTTTTGCTTATGCATGTTGTATAAAACCTGGGATCTTTTTTCAGGGATATTAAATCCCTTAACGTTAAGGGATGAGACTTTCAAGGTCACCATAACAAGCTAACTAACCCGTGTCTCCCAGTTGGGGTGGGGGCAGAGTCCTCCGTCAAGCCACGTCCAAAATGTTCACAAACAATAAATCTGCATAGCATAACAGAAATCAGAAGCATAAACCTGCCTATAAATTGGGATATAGGCAAACGAAAAAAACAAAGTAGTGCAGCAAACTGCGCTGCCTTAAGCGAGTACATAGTGCCCGCTATATCCACCTATTGGGGGTATCAGCGGCCTCTGCCACTCGTGCAGAAGAGGCTGATAAAACTTCTTAGCAAAAACCTTACGAACCGAACCGTAGGGCCAATAAATGTCTCATTTAAACCTGAAGAATGAAATAAGCATAGAGCCAATGTCAAACAGAAAACATTTGCCAATACCATGAGTCCCAAACGAATGAAAACACACAGAACGCCAGAGCCGCCTCCAGACAGCCGAGGCCAGGGATGTGATCCCTTCAGCAGAGGTGCCTGCAATTCACGTCCCCCGCTCAACTCACACTTGTCTCACAAACAAAGGATACTCCACAGGAAGCGAACGAAGAGCAGAGCCCAGGAGGATCACTGAGTAGCATATGCAAACCGTCTTTTAAAGGTCGAGTTCGCCCGCTCTAGCTTAGAAACCAGTTTTTGGTTTCTCTGGATGCACCGCTCTTTGGGCAACTCCACAGTCAATGAGCCTCCCGATCCGATCAATCCAGAGTCCTCCAGCCCCCCTGCAAGGTCCGAGGAGAGAAGGTCCCAGTCAGGAAGGTTAAAGACCGGCAACTTTAAGGCGGTGAGGAACACCGATAAATCTGTTGGAGATCTGAAAGTAACTGTCCCCTCCTTCGTCCTCACATGGAGGGTGAAGGGGAAGCCCCAGCGATAGGAAATTTGTCGCTCTTGTAAGACTGCCAGTAGCAGCTTAGTTGCTGCCCGCATCCGAAGCGTACGCCTAGAAAAATCCGGGAAAAGGGCAAGTCTGGATCCCTCAAATATGATGCTTGGGGTCACTCTCGCTCTCTTCATAATTAGTGATGAGCGATTACGTTGACTATCGTCATCGGGTCAATAGTCGATATCGGCAATTATCAATAAGATATCCGATAGTCGATAATAGATTTTTCGCCGATGACCATTAAAGTCTATGGGAGGGGAACAACACCTTCTTTTCTTACACCCAAACAGGGATGGAGAAGCTGGAATTAACATCCACAACAGTCAAAATGGATACGTCTACATCTTAGGAAAACACACTTAGGTTTTATAAAAAGCCACAGAAAAAAAATCCACAGACCATTCACTATCCCTGTCTTGCACCACAGCATGACCCTTAAAACCTGCATGATCCCACACATTAAAAAGTGCCAGAAGGCATTTATGATTTGAACCATCATTTTACTTGAACTGGACATTGAATATCCCTGTCCTGGAACGCAGCATGCCCCTTAACCTATCGACCCACAATTAAAAAAGTGCCGGAAAAAGGAGTCTTTCAACCCCCAAATTTAGTTGAACCTGGACATCGACTATCCCTGTCCTGGGCCACAGCACGAGCCCCAAACCTGCATGACCCCCAGATTTAAAAAAGTTCCGGAAAAGGTGTCTTTCAACCCCCAAATTTTAGTTTCACTGGACATATAGTGTCCCTGTCCTGGGCCACAGCATGAGCCCCAAACCTGCATGACCACAGATTAAAAAGTGCCGGAAAAAGGAGTCTTTCAACCACCATTTTAGTTGAACTGGACATTAACTTTATCTGTCCTGTACCGCAGTATGACCATTAAACCTGTCTGACCCCCAAATTAAAAAGTGTGGGGAAAAGGAGTCTTTAAAACCACCATTTTAGTTGAAATGGACATTAACTATATCTGTCCCTGTACCGCAAAAATGACCATTAAAACCTGTCTGACCCACATTAAAAGTGCCGGAAATAGGAGTCTTTCAACCACCATTTTAGTTTCCACTGGTCATAGACTATACCTGTCCTGGGCCACAGCATGACCCCTAAACCTGTTTGACCCACAGATCACAAAGTGGCACTATGCTATTTTGTACAGTGACTGTCATTTAGCATATTTTTTGGTAACTGACATTTTTTTTACAGAATTTATTTAGGGAAGTTTTATTTATAGTTTTACATTATTATCATTTTGCTTTTTTTCAAGTGTGATAACATACAACATACACCCCTCCCTGCAGTTTTTAAAGGTATTTTTTACACGTGTAGATGTGGTTAATTCGTCCGCACACTCCATAAGTAATAAAAAATGTCCTAATCATCCCCAAAACACTTCTTATTGAGAAGACATTTGCCCTCCTGGCTTCTGAACTGATTCAGCCAATCAATTCCAATGATTTCATTTTTCCTCCAAACCCCTTCTTCATTGATTAGGACAGACTCCCCGGGAGATCAAATGATGCGACACCATAGTGACTCAAGCCCCAGAAAATTTAAGCCTCAAATTGTGCAATTTTTGTCCAGCCCTGGACCCCTTTTTGTCACTACTTAACCTTACAGAAATCACCTTTTTCAAAATCTGATTTTTTAGAGAAATTTGAAGCTCTTCTGATTCCCCCTTTAACGGTGAGAGCCAGTACTGCCGTCAGCCATCTTTAACACGGAGGTCCAGCTCCCCAGACTTACAGTAGGGTGCGTGAGGGGAACCAGCTAGCGTCTGTCATCTTTTAAACCCGCGCAGGTTCAGCAGCCAGGGCCGGAGTTACAGTGGGTGCGGTGAGAGCCCAGGCTGGCGTCCGTCATCTATTAACACGGTAAAAATGCCTTATGACGCAGCAACGAAAACAGTCGTGCTGAAGCAGAGTGCGGAAGCAGAAGTGTGAGGTAAGACCTCCAGCCTACCTCAGTACACAGTAAAGAACCTGGGTAGCACTTTGCCCCTCCGTATGAGTGCGGACCAATTGAGCTCACTTGGAAATAACTGGTGGTTAACACTCCTGTTCCACCCAGGTTTGCCTTTTTCTTGGCATTCTTTTTCTAAATTTTACTCAACGTGCGGGAGGAAATTGTCTCTGTTCTTAGTTCTCTGTCCGTGCTCCATACTCCATGTCCTCTGAATAACCTACATCTGGTCAAGTCTTCCTGTACCTGCAAGTTTTTTAGTAGTTTAATTCTAGAAAACACATTTTTAAAATAGGATGGAATCCCACCATGTCTTTGTTTCTCTTTTTTAATTGTATTAAAGGGTTGTCTCAATACAGGTATTGCTAGCTATGTTAAAGATCTTGCAAAAACAAGTCTTTTTTGCAAATGTGTCCTTTAAACAGTGTCCTACCTATTCCTGATTCTGAACAGAAATCATCACCCCTGAGCCACTCTTGAAAAATTGTGAAGAACAAATGTCTGTTAAAACAAAAATTTTTACAATGGACCTGTAGTCTAGCTGCATTTCACAGCAAAAATGGCCCAAAAATTCAAAACATGACCCATGAGCCACTTTTGACAATTGTGAAGAACAAATGTCTGTTATAAACAAAATTTTTTACAATAGGACCTGTAGTCTAGCTGCATTTCACAGCAAAATGCCCCAAAAATTCAAAACATGCCCCCATGAGCCACTTTTGACAATTGTGAAAACAAATGTCTGTTAGAAAACAACATTTTTTAGAATAGGACCTGTAGTATTGCTGAATTTCAAAGCAGCATGACCCAAAAAAATTATAAAAATGATTTCTCAGCCACTTTTAAAAAATTTGTGAGGGAAAAATGCCACTTAGAAGCCACATTTCTGGCCCAAAAGGGACCATAATTATAGCTGTATCTCACAGCAACATGACCTCAAAAACCATTGACAATGCGAAAACTTCTAAAGATAAAGTGAGTAAATGGAATACGGGTGTTGTCATGAAACCTTGCTGTCTTTTACAGTCTCCTCACCAGCAAAGCCAGAAAAATAAACTGTTGGAAAAGAGAATAAAAATTGCAGTAAGAAATGATCATTTTAAAAAAAAGTTTTCAAGAGGACCATTTCTGTTTGAAAAGGAATGTGAAGTAGACCGGCAACTAATCGGTGACCTCGGCATTGGGGGCCCACAACATCATCAGAGATCCATGCCTGATTCATCTTGATGAAAGTCAAACGATCCACATTATCTTTTGTGTTGAAAGCTGGATGCGTTTGTCTGTAATGATTCCTCCAGCTGTGCTGAAGGTTCGCTCAGATATGACGCTGGCTGCTGGGCAGGACAACACCTCGATGGCGTGGCGAGCGAGCTCGGGCCATTCGTCCATTTTGGATACCCAGAAGTCTATTGGGTCCGGAACACATACAGAAACATCGGTGTTTGAATGCAGATAGTCGTGCACCATGATTTAAGCTGGTCTCTGTGTGTTGGATGTGTGCCCTGCATTGCATGCGTTGTGTGAGGTGGTAAATAAAGATTGCAAAGGTCACCCATTAGGCTTCTCCCAAACCTTCCGGCTGCTGCTGCTGCCGCAAACGGCTACTTGGCACTCTACTGCTGTCACGTCGCTGATGTTGTTCACACCGTGACATTTGAGGAACGTGAAGCAGACGCAACAGATGTCTCCAGTTGATCAATCAGCAAGGTCTCCTTTTCCCCTGCATTCTACTCTCTATTTGGGTGGGTGGAAGCAAAGTGCTGAGTTTTGTTTTGTACCGGGGATCCAGGAGGGTGGCCACCCATTAACTGTTGTTCATTTTGATGGCCTTAATGCGAGGATCATGTTGGAGGAAATGGGGGCATCCAAGCACTCATGTGAGAGATGAGATCCTTGATTTCCCAAGCCTCGGGTCGAGGGCACTAGCAAACTGAATCTTCCTCATCTTCCTCCTCCGCCTCAAATTCGCGCTTTCAAAGGCAGGGACGTCGGTAACGTCGGTGTCTAGGAATACCTCCTCCTCCGCTTCCTCCGGCACAGCTTCAACACAGCCCTGTCTTGCCTCAGATGATGCAACCTGTGTGCTGATGCGCCACATTGCACTAGCTCTTGTCCCTGAACCACTGCCTAATTAAGAACGATAAAATTGAGAAACTGTCGGGCCTTGTGGATTCGACGGAGAGAAAGGCTCCGTGTCCGCATCTGTGTCCGTCTCCTCCTCCGTCACTGGCGGGACCTGTTGTATCAGAGTATCCAACGATCGTTCCAGAACTAAGATCACCAAAATGCTCATACTGACAAAGGCATCGTTCGCACTGACCATTTTGGTGGCTTTCTTCAAAAACTGGCAAGGATGTGCAGAACTCTTTCACCTGCCTCCACCTCTCGGTGGCTCAACACCCCGAGGTCCGCAACCGCTGCTTGTCAGGCCATGTGTCACTTCGTACTGCGTAATGGCAATTTCGCTGCTGCCACAATCGCTGGAGCATGTGGAGGGTTGGGGGAAATTCCAGCGTGTTGCCAAAGTCAACAATGAGAAAGGTTGACGGGGAGGCCAGCTGGGCGCTGCAACGCAGCCAGGCGGGACGAAGCAGGGTGCGAACGGCGGAAGTGCAAACTCAGAACCCCAAGCCTTCCTCACAGGCAGTCCCGACCCGGGTAGCTCGTTAGAAATTTCTGGACGACGAGGTTCATGACATGTGCCAGGCAAGGATGTGCTCCACCTACCGATCTTAAGGGCGGGCCAGCAGATTTCGCCCGTTATCGCACAAACCCCCTTCCCTGGCACAAGGGCCCTTTTCCCCCCAGCCAGCGCTCGGGCTCCGTTGCGGAGGCCGTCCACAGCTCCTGACCTGTGTGTGGACGGTCTCCAAGACAGATTAATTTCAAAACGGCCCTGGTTTTCTCTGGGCAACGTGATGCCACCAGAGGACCTTGGGGGAAAGAGCCCTGCACCATCCCTGCGGTTTTTGAAGAGCGTTTCGCTGAGCCTGAGAGCCACCATCACCCCCAGAGACATCCACCCAGCTCCCCAGTGAGCTGTCACAAGATATAGCGGCCTTGGCCGTGCTTAAATAGTCCATGTGTCGGTGGTCAGATGGACTTTTTCCGGACACAGATGGGGAGACAACGCGCTTGAAATTTTAGATGACACGTGGCTGGCCAGGGCAGGGACGGCTTTTCTGGCAAAGAAATGCCTGCTCGGCATCTGGTATTGGGGGGCAGGCGAGGGGCCAAAATGTGGGGGGACCCAAACTGTGTCCACCAGACGGAAAGGCAACATTTCCAAGGCCAAAAGCCTGGCAATGCCGACATTCAGGCTTTTGGCTTTGGGATGGTTTGGGTTAAAGTTTTTTATTTTGCTCCGAAACCTGGGAAGACAGAAGGCTGGGGTGCTAGACTGGGCCGGTGGGACGGCGTGCAGGTCATCAAACTCCGGAAGGAGAAGGGGTAGGACGGGTCTCTGGTGGTGCTTTATGGTACTCGAGGCGATGGTTGAGGCTGAAGCGGAGCTGATCCCTGATCATGACTCTAGAGACATGGGGCAGCTGAGGGAACGCTTGGTGGTGGCGGGGGAGGCGGAGACAGAGGGTGTGAAAAGTGGTTTTGGGGCCCGGCGTCGGTCAGGCCTTTTTTGGCAAAGTGTTGCCTCCATTTCAACTCATTCATTGCTGCATGTGACCAGACATGTTGGTGGTGATTAAACACCTAAGGTTCTTGCCTCTACTTATGCGTTTACGGCAAAGGCGGCATATGACATCGCTGGGTGAATCAGAGGCTTGCTCAAAGAAGGCTCAGGCTTGAGAGGTCCTGGACCTTTTTGACGGCGATAAGCGAGGAGCGGGGTTTGCGCTGACCGTGTCTGGCGGAATCATATCAGAAGAATTCTGCGACAGCCCTCTCCCTTTATGAGGCGGGATCCGTACTGACACTATCCCATCGTCTTCCTCCTCGTCCAGTGATGAAGCGCTCGCAAGCAAATTCTGCTGAAAAGACCACGTTGGATCCGCAATTTTGTCATCATCATCATCAACACAGGTGACTTGGTCGTCCTGACATTCTGCATACAGGAGCTGCGAGCTACTAGCAAGAGGGACTGCAAGGCGTTGCCGACCGCCCGGGATTTTTGCCAATTGACCGGCTTCCTTCTCCTCCTCTGATGGCATCAGTAACTGGGCGTCAGAGCAGAGAAAATCATCCTCTTTGGCCTCTTGATTTTAACATGCCTTCTGACCCCAACCGCATTTTGTCAACAAAGAGGTCTTCAAAATTTGGATTATCCACAGGGTGGGTACACGAGTTGACATTTGGGCTGCTTCATGTTGGAACGGATGCCGATGATGCTGATGACGAAAATTTGTGGCCGTGGACTGGGAGGACGAGGAGGTAAGACTGCTGGATTGCAGGTTGCGGGTTTAAACCACTGAAGAACAGATTGGCGACGCTGTTTGGGTTCCAAAATTCACAGGGCCCTGACCCAGCGATGACAGGCCTGACGGGCCTGCAACTGACGATCCGCTGGCATGCCCTGTTGTCGCCAGCACTGGAAGGAAGCACCTTCTCTCGTACCTCTACCTCCATGTCCTACCCCCCTCTTTGCTCGCTTACCACTTAAATTTCGCTCCCTGTTCAGAAAGATAAAAATTTGAGAAGGTAATGGAAGAGTTTTGGAAAGTCTCTTATTAAAAGACGGCAAAACACAGCTATTTTCAAATTCCCCAAATCAAAACAAAGTTGCTGGATTCAAATTTAACTGCAAGGTGGATCTATCAACACAGCTGGCCTGCACCAAATAGAAAAAACACGTATCTGAAATGTATAAAAGGGATAATAAAAGGTATTTCCTTGGCACCTATCAATTCACCTGTGGTGACTACAAAATTGCTGTATTCAAATTTAACTGCAAAGTAGCTCTATCAAAAAAAACTTGACTATACCAAAAGTGAAAAAAACACCTGTCTGAAATGTATACGATAATAAACAGTAATTTTTGGCACCTATCAGTACAAACCCGTGGTGACTACAAAAGTTGCTGGATTCCAAATTTAACTGCAAGGTGGCTCTATCAATAAGCTGGCCTGCGCCAAAGTGAAAAAAACACGTATCTGAAATTATACGGAATAATAAAAAGGTATTTTTTTGGCACCTATCATTCACCTGTGGTGACTACAAAATTGCTGTATTCAAATTTAACTGCAAAGTAGATCTATCAACAAAGCTTGAACTGACCAAAAGTGAAAAAAACACCTGTCTGAAATGGATACGGATAATAAAAGGAATTTTTGGCACCTATCAGTACACCTGTGGTGACTACAAAGTTTGCTGGATTCAAAATTAACTGCAAGGTGGCTCTATCAATACAGCTGCCTGCGCCAAATTAAAAAAAACACGTATCTGAAATGTATACCCGATAATAAAAGTGGAGTTTTGCACCTAACAAATAGAAACCCGCAGTTACTAAAAAGATCTGTATCCCCAATATAAGGCAATGCATGTTTTAAACAAAGTTTTGGCTGTACAATATCCAGTATCCTATATAGAGCTTGTCTGTGTTCGCCCGCAGGCTCCCCCACCCCCCGCTTCTCCCCGTGACTTTACAGTGGTAGATACTCCTTTCAAATTCTCTGCCTAACTACCTAAAATCTGCAAATCTCTGATCTAACTAACTACTAAGGATCACAGCTAAAAAGTAGAGCTGTCATCTGTGAAAAAATAGAATAATTTCGCCGAGCTGTTTGCTGAGCTGTTTGGACAGAGGCAGAGCGCATCATGATCATGAACAGGAAGGGCTCTTCTATGTAAAACGAGGTCATGTGATTTTTCCAGCCAATCGCAACCATACACATCCCAGTCATGACGTCGCACACACATCCACCCTGCTCCACTCTGTAAGCCGATCTGCTGGCCGCCAAAATGACCGGAAGCGCCGAAAATGGGGGCGATATTAAATAGATTATGCACAGATTTTAACCTAAATTATCGCGTGATCTAAAAAATCCGATCAACGTAAATACCGTGCCGATTTCAACTTTGTCGATAATAATCGCTCAAAACTATTCATAATCTCTTCCTTTATGGCGAAATAATGTATACGGCAGATGACATCCCTGGGCTTGGAACCGTCCTGGCTCATGGGTCTCAGCGCTCTGTGCGCTCTGTCGATTTCAATGTGCGCGTCAGCACTCTTACTCAGAAGCATATTGAAAATTTTTGTTAATGTTGACCCAAGGTCCTGCGTTTTAATCGATTCTGTGAAGCCCCTGACTCTTATATTGTTCCTCCTATTGCTGTTTTCCAGGTCATCTAATTGCTCTACAAGAGTACGATGGAGGATTTGCTGATTCTTAAGAGCGCTTTGTAGCTCAGCCACAGTGCTTTGTACTGACGAATGAGAAGACTCCAAGCTCTACACTCTAGTTTGGATAGCAGAGACATCTTCTTTTACTGTGTGCAGGTCTTGTTGCCAAGCGCTTTTTAGCTCCTGCGCCATTAGGGATAGGTCAGTCTTAGATGGTAGGAAAGTTAGAAGCGCTTGCAGTTCAGGGTGATCTCGAATAGTTAGCGCTGTCTGCTCTCTGGAGATGGAGGAAGGGCAATCAATGGGCTCCCTGGTTGTCATGTGGGCAGCCACTGGGGGACTAAGGAGTGTTCCTATCCGAGGTGGCTGAGCGTTGGACCCAGGAACTGACCAATCACTCCCCATCATAGCCGGAGATACAGAGGTCCCAGCGTGTGGACCGCCAGAAGGTGACTCCAGGGGGTCAGGCACCGACTCTTGGGAGATGGCTCCCTGCCTGTACCCTCCAAAATCATGACTGTGTCCCAACCGCGCTGGCCGCGGGCCAAAGCCCTTTTGCATGTCCATGTTAGCATAGTTCTGCAGGGGAAATACTGCTTCCTCATCAGAGGGAGCTTGCTCCTCATCCTCATCCCCCGAGTCCATAGCCCTCAAGCCAGTGGTCACATTGCTAAGATGATCAAGGGCCCAATTAGGTCCTCCCCCCCCTTCTGGACCCGCTCACCGGCGTTTCTGCAGGCTGCCTTCCGACAGAGCCCTCCTCTGTCCCGGCTATCCTAGCCACTGGTACTGGCGAAGCCGCGTGGTCCCGAGCGCACACCTCCTCCATCCTGTCGCTCCGCGCTGCTGGTGACTCACTCCTCACACCGGCTTTCCTGGGTGTTGTTAGCAGCGGCGGACAGTCCTCCTGTCGCCTCCTCTGGCCGTGCGCCTTGCTTCCGTCCGCAATCCCCGGCTGCTCCCTGTTGCAGATGGAGAAGGAGCAGGTACGTCGGAGGAGCTGCGACGACGCCGGCAAGATGGCGCCCGCTGCGGAGAGGAGGGCACCGACTCACTTGCGGATGGAAGCTCCGCCAGCGGGGCAAAGTAATTAGAGATGCTCCTCTTCTGTGCCGGTGAGTGTCCTGCAGCTTTAGATGCGTTCTTCGCTTTTCTGGGACTTATGGTTCTACTAATAATGGCTCAAATCGCAGAAGGCCCATACGGAGCTCTCACTCCTTGCTGCCTGCCGCCAGCATGCCAAGCCACGCCCCCCAGTATTAATTTTTTTTATGCTTAAAGAGATTGTCTAGCAGAGGAAAAAAATACTTGCCTTCCTCTCCCCTGCCACTTTTGAGCTCCTCAAAAATCTGCTTTTCCAGTTATTCCAACTGCTAGAGAGGCTCGTGCACCATTGACATATTACCCCACAGACATCAACACAAAAAAGAAATGGTCACAAAAACTGGTAATGCAAAGCAAAGTTAAAAAAATAAAGCAGTAAAACATAATGAAAGTTATATAAATTTGGTGTTGCTAAAATCACACTGCAGAATAAAATGTATCATTTACACCACACAGTGGTCCCACCTAAAGACAATGGTGCAGTTCTGTTTTTTCCCATTCACCACACATTATTTTCTTTTTTTGTTTCATAATACATTATTTGGTACATTCAATTTTACCATTTAAAAAATACAACTCATTTCCCTAAAAAATTAACCCTTGTGTGGAAAAAGGAAAAAGTTATGGCTCCTGTATGGAGGAAATATAACATGAATATGTTGACAAGAAAGGGTTAAACACAGCACTGTTTCTGAACTGTCTTATCTTTATGTTACATCATACAGTCCTAACACAAGCAAAGTGAAGTATTAAAGGAGTTGTCCTGTTTCCCAGTGATCTGCTCCTCTTGATGCAGGATTAGCTTGAGCTCCATTGTAAATAAATGGAGTATGAGCCTTTCCATTATGCTAGTACAAGAACTCAGAAGTCAAGAGGAGGAGTGGAGCAGTGGGTGAGATGTAAGTAAGTATAATTTTTTTTTTTTTCACCCACCCTGGCTCCATTGAATTATAATTTTTATTTGCTGGACAATCCCTTTAAACCTGGTAAAACAGTTGTTGCACATGCATGGTCCATGACCGGTCAATACCATACCTGTGTGGAGTGCAAGCAGACCCAACTCTTACTACTAATGGTTTCTTCTAAGAAGATGATTGGTTCAAATAGATGCCAATCGTAGCAAAATCAAAGAATAGAAGAGTGAAGGAGTCAGGGGATACCTTTTCGAGACTAACTGAGTAAAAAGTTATCACCTGATTTATTCTACTACTTTCTATGGCTAACATGGTACAACTGTCTACTAATATCGAAGAGTGTCAGTAAGAGAGCTTCTAATAGATCAACAGAGACCAAACCTGTTATAAACTCTAGTACCCCTGAATATGCTGCTAGTATGGAAAATACATTGGGAGGCTGCTGTATCAAATTGTTTAAGAATGAGTCAGCTCTCTGTAAGCCAACGTATAATGGAGGATTAACTGCAGCAGTATCTCCATGCACACAAGAAAATATTAGTAGTGTAAGTGTTAGCACCAGGTAGGATGTTGTGTAGTATATAACTCGGCCATTGACACTGAAAAAACTTGGGTTTTTAAACTTACTTAGGATTATGCCTGGATTGGCTACATACTTGACCGGGTACTTTCTCAGAGGGCTGGGCAGTCACTCGGCTGTATGCCACAATCTGACTCTGTAATTATCAGGCAGAACGTTCCTGTATGTCTCTGCCTGATCATAAAGAGAACTATGCAGCTGTACAGTTATGGGCCCGGCTGCATAGTGCTATTTTGTAGGGCTGTCTGAGGTGGGGAGGGGCAACAGTGAGTAGAACAAAGGGTTAACATCCTGTCTCCTATAATATTCTGTATCTTTGGAGGGTTCAGGGGGAGAACAGCAAGTAGCAGAGTTGGGGTAGTGTAACAGAAGTAGTCAACAGTAGTCAGTAGTCAGTGCTGCCCTTATGAGAAGAGGAGGATGGGAGAACCAGAGCAGCAGCTACTTCTATCTAAGATCGGTAGTGGGAGGAGGGAGCTGCTGACTGCCTTACTGTGGCAAAGAGACAGGTAGGTTGGGGACAGGGGTGTTAGGTTGTCTAGTGTGTGTCTATATATGTATATCTGCACTGTGATGCATGTGTCTAGTGTGTGTAGATATGTGTGTATGTATTTATGTCTGAACTGTATATGTGTAAGCTGTATACCGGGGTGGGCATCCCAGACTACAGCTGTCACGAATGAGGCAAGAGACTCCAATACCAGCTCAACCAAATTTGTACTTTACTGAACTTTACGAAAAAGTGTGCTTAGCAGTTCCCCCAAAAACACATGTACAAGAGTGTGAGCAAGGCCCTGTGCTACACAGCGTGCAACCGAATGTTCTCCGGACACACGATAATTTTATTGGAAAGACCGGCTGTGCTGTCCCACCTAACTGGGACCCGTCCATTACCTGTGTATTCATGTTATGTTTATGATATGCTATGTTGATGTGTTATGCTGCCACTCTGTGGCCATTGTTTGCAGCTGTTTGTAATAGTTATGTTGGATGATAATGTAACTCCCGTTCTTCTTTGCTGCATTTTCCTCCTCCTCTTCTGTGAGGTCACATCCTGCCTCATTGTAGCTGTGACTCCATATTAATCAGACATGTTTGCACAGAGCTGAGAGGAGAATTCGTTTTGACCACATATATAGTAACCTCCTGTGTGTTAACTCAAGATACAGTCAAATAAATACCCTGAAGCACATCCATTGCATCCTTCTTACTGGACCTCCACATGCTTAGAAGGGGATTAATATAACGAGTTCACTATCTTCGATACATTTGTACAGAGACAGACTTCTCACATCTAGGCACTTCTCTAACGTACATCGGTGGCACAATACCGGACGTTATTTATTTATCTAGTGTGTATCTGTACATGCCTACCATGTGAAAATATATCCAGTGCATGTATGCATATATATCTATCTGAACTGTACATGCATAGTTGAAGCATATACATATGTGTTTGTATACACACACACACACATATATATATATATAAATTGGTTGGTGTGAGGATTTACTTGCCTATCAGCCCTCACTGACTGTTTTGCATAAAGCAAAGGCTTATGTGAAAAGAGCTGAGGAACTCCCCAGTGCACTCTATTGGATGTAGTTATGTGGAGTTCCTCAGCTCTTTTTCTATAAGCCTCTGCTTTATTCAAAACAATCAGTGAGGTCTCATAGGCGAGTAAATCCTCACAACAACCAATTTATTGGTGGCTCTCCTCAAGGAGAGATCTTTCCTCCTTCTAGGGTATGGTGTGTAATGTAATCTCTGGGGTATAGTGTGTAATGTAATCTCTGGGGTATAGTGTGTAATGTAATCTCTGGGGTATAGTGTGTAATGTAATCTCTGGGGTATGGTGTGTAATGTAATCTCTGGGGTTTTGGGTGTGTGTAAACTCTGGGTACGGTGTGTAATATAAATTAG
>JAODAL010044852.1:0-32493 GCA_025379985.1 Phyllomedusa bahiana | reverse complement strand
ATTTTTCCCTTTTTTTTCTCTCACAGTTTTTTCTTGTACTGTATTCGCAGAAATGGCACATAATTCAGTGTCAGGCATTATCTAAATCTGCTGTACAGGTTTAAAACTGAGATAATATTACCTGTGACCTGTGGATTAAGCAGTTTAGATGCTAAACACTGACAATTCTTCTCACTGCACTATTGGAGATGATGCGTATCTCCAGGACTGTCACCTACAGACAGACTGCTTACTCTTTATTAGGACTCTGTAGTTGGTAGCAATGTGGTCATCATCCTGGAAAACAGGAGAGGTAGTTATCCAGAAACAACATCAGATGTTATATATATTGAGAAGATAATGCTTGTTTATATGCAATGTTTTTAATGGATTTACACTCAGTCCACACTACAGTACTGTCAATATGCTGCAATTAAACTGTTATCTGAGATTCTAAGAAACCCTTCTCGTGAGTGGGATTGTGTTAAAATAAACAATAACAGGTATTTTCCTCTCCCTTCACCACTGTTTTGACCCGACCAGAGCATCGAGATCCCCCAATTATGATATCATGTACATGACTCACATGACTGTAGGCAAGCAGTGGCCTCATTGGTCATTTACCGCTTAGGTCAGTAATTGGTCCACTATCATGTAAGCCATGTACATGACCTCACTTTTGGGGGGCAGAAGAGGGACTTTGAACCTCCAGTAGCTCTGTTACAGCAATGGGGGAGAGGTGTTTGTAAGTACAGTTATGAGGATACCAAGTTTATAAAGAAATCCTTAGTTTTAATATTGCCTTAGGCAGATATGGCAAATATCCCCCATACACGATTTCCCTACAGGAAAAATTCCAGTCCCTAGTCCAAACCTGATGCTTAGCGCCTTCAGCAGCACATGCCCCACCTAGGTGAGATGGGACAAAACAAAACAAAACTGTGCCATTGTAATGGCTGGAGTAGTGGATCCAGATGATGGTGTAAGCTGCACCAGGGAGCGAAGTCTAAGGGGCCCCTGGTCTTCACAGAGCCCGCTGCAAGGTGGCATGGTCTTGCTGCAGCAGACAACCCCAAGGTCGCTGCTCCTGGCATGACTTGTCTTTGGTAGTGGCTGAGGTAAAACGAGATACAAGATCATGAAGCAGACTTGTAGTCGGGGACAGGCAGGAAAGTTAGGACAGGCGGCAAATGTTTGTGGTCGAGGGACGGAGGCAAATGGGATTGGTACACTGAATAAACAGGAAACACTAAATAATGCTGTTCACACATAGACAATGAGCACTAAGGATCAGGGGCAGGGGCAGGCTGGGTAATATAGGACCAGCACCAATTATCCAATTACCGGCGCGCTGGCCCTTTAAACTCCATAGAGCTAGCGCGCACACCCTAGGGATCGGGAATGTGCCCACCGACTATCAGAGACAACGCAGGGAGTGAGGAGAGGTGAGTAGCAGGTTGCAGCTGCACTCGCAGTCCCCACTGTGTGGATAACAGGGGCACATATGCACCTGCAACCCAATGTGAGAGTCATGTGGACCTCTGTAACAGTACCTCCTTACTCTTTACCCTCCCCGAAATTTCTGGCCTCTAGAAATTTCATTAGTAACTTTTGGTCTAGGATGTTGTCCTCCGGCTCCCAAACCATTATTCTGGCCCGAACTCCATCCAGTCAAGGAAGTATCACCTCCCCCTGATCATCTTTATGGCCAGGATCTCTTTAACAGCAAAGACATTGGTGGTATCATTTGCAGGGGAAAGGGAGGCGACCTTCCAATAGAAACGATTCAGCACAAGCGGTATTAGAAGGGAGACATGGAATGAGTTTAGGACGCTCATTATGGGAGGGAGCTTATAGGCAACTGGATTTATCCTTTTCAGCACCTCAAATGGTCCTAAGAACCAAGGATCCAGCTTGTAGCTGGGGATCTTCAGACAAATGTATTTGGATGACAACCAGACTTTGTCACCAGGAGCAACGGATGGGGTAGGTCTTCTCTTCTTGTCTGCTCAGACCTTCATTTGGACGTATGACTGTTGTAGAGATTTATGTGTGTAACTACAGATGGACATCAAATGCCGGAGCAGATCATCCACAGCGTGGACATTAGAAGATGAAGTCAGAGGGAGCAGAGGGCAACCCAGTCAATGGAATGAAGTGCAGCATTTTCAAAAAGTGGTCAGTTACCACTCAAACGACAGTATCACTGGAGCAGGGTGTAAGGTCAATGATGAAGTCCATGACAACGTGGGTCCATGGATTTTTAGGAATAGGCAAAGGTTGCAACAGACCTGCTGGCTTGAGATGAGGTGTCTAATTGCGGCAAGTGGTATAAGATTCCACTAATTCTTTAATGTTTTTGACAAGATCTAGCCAATAGAAGTGAGAAATTTATTGACAAGATTTTTGTACACCAGGATGCCTGGCTACCAGAGAGCAATTTCCCAATCTTAGAATCCTCTTCCGGAGTGCAGGATGCACCTAAGTCTTACCCGGAGGAACATGTTGGAGGTCTCTGGGATCTGCGGAGATCGGGCGTTTTGAAGGAACAATGTTCCAAGGAGCTGCCTCTTCCCCAATAGTATCAGAAGCATGGGGAAGGTCATTGGCCTTGATGTTCTTCTCAGCAGGATTGAAATGGATCAAAAAATCGAACTGGGAGAAAAAGATGGACCACCTGGCTTGATGTGGATTTTAATGTTGAGCCTTCAGGAGGTACAAGATATTGTTGTGGTTGGTATAAATATTAACTCTTCCAAGGCCAGTTTTATAGCCAGTAGTTCACAATCCCCAATAGTGTAATTTTTTTCCTTGGAAAAAACCAGTTTGATGAAGAATCTGCACATGAGGGTCTTGCCTTTAGAACCTTTCTGTGTGAGCACTGCTCCAACTCTCATGAAAGAAGCATCAATCTCTAAGAACAAAGGTTTCTCAGTATCAGGACGGGACAGGATGGGTGCAGAGGCAAATGCAGACTTTAAGTGAGAGAAGGCTTCTTCAGCCACCAGTGGCCAGAATTGTGGGTTGCCATTCTTCTTGGTGAATGCCACAATCAGTGCCACCACCAAAGAGAAGTGTGGGATGAAGTGGCGGTAATAATTGTTGAAACCCGGATACCGACTGGTCGGGCCACTTCAAGACAACTTAGCAGGGTTCATTTGCAAACCCTTGTCTGGGATGATGTACCTGAGGAAGGGAAAACTGGTCTGATGGAAAAGGCACTTTTCCACCTTGGTGTAGAAATGATTATTTCATAGACACCTCAGTACCTGGCGCACATGAGCCCGATGGGACTCTGGGTCATTCGAGAAGACCAGGATGTTATCCAGGTAGACGACAACACAAAATTACAGGAGGTCCCTGAAAATATAATTTACGAATTCTTGGAAAACCGCCAGGGCATTTCACACACCAAAGGGCATTACAAGGTATTCAGTGCTTGTCTTGGGTGTTAAAGGTCTTCTTCCACTCTTCCCCATCATGGATCCAAATAAGATTATAATCCCCCTGCAAGTCCAGTTTCAAAAAAATTCTGGCACCATAGAGACGGTCAAAAAACTTGGTTATAAGTGCCAACGGATAACTTTTTTCATGGTTACTTGCCTATAGGCCGGCATGGCCTGAGTCTCTGGCACGGACAACGGGTAGACTCTGTCCCAAGGGGGACTAGAACCGGGCAGTAAGTCTATATGACAAACAATGTGGTGATAGGATCTCCTACTATCCTACTTCTCAGAGAAGACGTCTGCAAAGTCCTGATACAAAGCAGGCAGCCCCGGCAGAGGCTTAAGAGGTGTTAGTGGAGAAGTGCACCGAGTGTGGTGCCACTAAACAGTGAGACTTGCAGTCTTGTCTCCATCATGTGGACTTTGCCCGTCTTCCAGTTGAGCATAGTGGCATAGCGTTACAGCCATGGAAATCCCAAGAAAGTTGCTGAGGAAGAACAGGGTACCATGTAAAACATGATCTTCTCCTTGTGTCACTGGTTCTGCGCCGTACTGAATGGAGTCAGAAGTTCTCTGCTAATAGAGGAGATCACCAGAGACTTGTCTAGGTGGACCATCAGGAGGCAATACTTAGTCACCAGGGAAGCAGCCATGAAATCCCCCGCAGATCCAGAGACTAGAAAAGAAGAAACTTGAAACAAGATTCCAGAACCGATCAAGATTGCACCAGAATGGTCAGATGTGGAGAGGGTTTATTCAAACCTAGGGATGCCTCTCCCACATAACTTAGGTGTGTGCATTTCCCGGATGTTGAGGACATTGTGTGCAATTTATGCAGTAGTGCTTAGGGCTGGCACAATAGAGGCACTGATTTTCCTCACGTCGATGGGACTATTCTTGCTGGGTCAGGTGGACTCTGTCCACTTGCATGGGTTCCTCGACGGTAGGCAGTGGAGGCCTTTGGAAAACTGAAACAAGATGGGGTAGATGGAGCGACCAGACCGATTTGCGTTCTTATTGGAGCTCCTCCTGTCTCTCAGTAAAGCACACGTCGCTACGAGTGTCCAAGTGGATTAAGTCACTCTGGGAAGATGGAAAGTCCCGTGTGGCCAGCACATCCTTTAATCTGCTAGAGAGACTCCTCTTGAATGTGGCTCTTAGGGATGCATAGTTCCAGGAGAATTCTGAAGCCAGAGTGCGGACTTGTACGGTGTATTCTCTGACAGATGAGTCCCCTTGATGCAGGTTCAGGAGTACTGTTTCAGCTGAAGACGCACATGAGGGTTCCTCAAAGACGCTATGGAATTCGGCTAAGAAAGGTTGAAGATTAGCCGTCAACGGATCATCTCTGTCTCAAAGGGGGGTGGCCCATGCCAGGTCTTTCCTAGAGAGAAGGTTGACCACAAACACCACCTTGGAACCATTCAGTAGGGAACTGGTTAGCCATCATTTCCATGTGCATGGAGCACTGTGCGCTGAACCCCCTGCAGACTTTAGGATCCCCATCAAATTACGTGGACATCAACAGTTGTAGCCTGGGGCCAACAGGTGCCAACGGAGCAGCAGATGCAGAGTAAGCCACAGATGAAGGCTGCTGCTGCTGGCTGGTGAGAAATTGCTGCATCTTGGCGAGCAGTTGGCTGAGCTGCTGCATCTGCTGAGTGATCTGTTGGGACTGCTGATCTACAACCATAATGATATCCGAGACATTTGGCAGAGGCACCTTGGCAGGATCCGTAAACGGATCCAACTGTAATGGCCAGAGTAGTAGATCCACTGGACCAAAGCAGACGATGGTGTAAGCTGCGCCAAGGAGCGCACAATAATGGGCACCAGGAAGTCACCAGAGGGAGGGTCTGCCCTTGACGCGACTTGTCTGTGGTGGTGACTGAGGTGAAACATGGTACAAAATCAAGAGGCAGGATCGTAGTTGGGGACATGCTGGAAGGTCACGACAGGCGGCAAAGATTTGTGGTCAAGGAATGGAGGCAAATGGGACTGGTACACTGGATAGACAGGAAACACTAAAGAATGCGGTTCACACATAGGCAATGGGCACTATAGATCTGGCGGCAAGGTCAGCAGCAGGCTGGGTAATATAGGATCAGTGCCCTACAATTACCCAATTACTGGCACGCTGGCCCTGTAAATTTCACAGAGCTGGCACATGCGCCCTAGAGAGTGGGAAAGCGCACGGCGGCAAGCAGAGACAGTGCAGAGAGTGAGGATCGGTGAGTAGGTGTAACCAGGGACTGGGATGCGAGTGCGCCCGCGGCCTGACATGTGGGTTGCAGCAACAAACGCAGACCACACCGTGGGAAAAGCAGGAACACGTGTGTTCCTGCGACCGGGTGTTAGAGTCTCAGGGGTACCCTTTAAAGCAATTTTTTTGGAGGTGTAGTATAAATTACATGATACCTTTGTTCTGTGGGTCAGTAAGATTACAATGATTTTTTCTTAATTTGCTTTGCAGCACCATTTTCTGAGAACTGTAACTTTTTATTTTATTTTATTTTCTGATTTTTATGTCTATATATCTCTAAGAGGGCAAAAGAAGTGTGGTGTTCATTTGTTTTTGGATACCATTGATTTTCATTCACTTTTTAATCTAATTTTCGGGTTGGCTAGGTGACCCCAAAAAAATGCAATATTGATGCTTGGTATTACTATATTCCATTCATTGTATGGGATATATAAGGTTATATATTAATTGACAGATTTTGCAGACACAGAGATACCAAGTATATTTACAGTTGAAACCAGAAGTTTCCACACACTATATGAAAAGACACATATGCAGGTTTTTCTCACTATCTGACATAAAATCAGAATAATCCTTACGTGTTTTAGGTCAATTAGGATTACCAACATTATTTATAATTGCCAAATGCCAGAATAATGAGAGAGAGAGAAATTAAGGCATTTTAATTACTTTCTGCAAAGTCAAAAGTTTACATACACTAGGATTACTATGCCTTTAAACACTTTGGAACTGCCCATATGATGATGTCATGTCTTTGGAAGTAGAGACACATCTGTGGATTTATTTTATTACACCAGATACACACTGCTTCTGTGTGTAACATCATGGGACAGTCTAAAGAAAGCAGTCAAGATATCAAAAAGGGAATTGTGGACTTACACAAATCTGTCTCATCCTCGGGTGCAATTTCCAGATACCTGAAGGTGCCTCATTCATCTGTACAAACAATTATAGGCAAGTACAAACAAGATGTAAATGTCCAGCCATCATACTGCTCAGGAATGAGATGGGTTCTGTGTCTCAGAGATGAACATGCTTTGGACTGACATGTGCATATGAACCCAAGAACAAAAGCAAAAGATCTTGGGATGATGCTGGCGGAAGCTGGTAAGATTGTGTCATTATCCACAGTAAAAGGAGTACTGTATCAACATGGACTGAAAGGCCACTCTGCCATTACACCAAAAGAAACATATAAAAGCCAAATTCATGTTTGAAAATGCACACAGGAACAGGTTGGACGAAACTAAAATTGAACTGCTTGGCCATAATGACCATCATTACGGTTGGAGGAAAAAGGGAGAAGCTTGGAAGCCTAGAACATCATCCCAACTGTGAAACACTGGGGTGTCGGCATCATGTTGTGGGGTTGTTTTGCTGCAGAAGGGACTGGTGCACTTCACAAAAGAGATGTCATCTCAAGAAAAGAAAATAACATGGCAATACTGAAGCAACATCTCAAGACATCAACAAGGAAGTTAAAGCTTGGGCGGAAATGGGTCTTCCAGATGGGCAATGACCTGAAGCATACTGCCAAACTGGTTTCAAAGTGGCTTGAGGATAACCAAGTCAATGTTTTTGAGTGACCAACAAAAAGCCCTTATCTGAGTCCTATTAAAGATTTATGGGCAAAGCTGAAAAGGCAGGTGCGAGCAAGGTGACCTACAAACATGGCTCAGTTACACCAGTTCTGTCAGGAGGAATGGACCAAAATTCCTACTAACCATTGTGAGAAGCTTGTGGAAGGATATCAAAAAACGTTTGACCCACGTCATACAGATTGTATGTAAAATGTATGTAAACTTTTGACTTTGCAGAAAGTAATAAACATGCCTTAAAAATTCTCCCTCTCTCTCATTATTCTGGCATTTGGCAATATAAGTAATATTGTTAATCCTAATTGATCTAAAACGGGTAAGGTTTATTCTGATTTCATGTCAGATAATGAGAAAACATGCATATGTCCCTTTTTATATGTGCATGTAAACGTCTGGTTTCAACCGTATATACAGGGTAAAAAAAAAAAAATATATATATATATATATATATATATATATATATATACAATTGCTACAATGTAAAGTAGTCAGTGTGTAAAATATGGATAAGTTTGAACACCAGAATTACTTATTAAATTTCTTTATTCTTTTATTGCACAATTTGCCTTTCTTAGGCTATGTCTACACTGCACAGAAAAACGTCCGTTTTTTCAGCGTTTTTCGTTTCCTAAAAACGCTGGAAAAACGGCTGAAATCATCTCCCATAGACTTCTAATGTAAAAACGTTCTGCTGTCTACACTGAGCTTCTTTTTTCTGCACGTTTTTTTTACTGGTCGTATTTTGCAACATGCTTTAAAAAACGCCAGAACAGGACAGAAGATTTACTACAGGAGTCTATGTAAAGCGCCGGACGTTTTTGGCGCGTTTTTTGCCGCGATTTTTCAATGAAAACCCTCCCAGGAGACTCAAGTCCCACCTATAGTGGGTGTAACAAAGGTTATATCTTATCAAATCTGCATACAAGTGTCTGATGTGTCCTTTTTTGTACCTTGTGTAATAAAATGATCATGATTTGCTCGCTAACGTTTTTTGCGCAATTCATATTTTTTCGCTAAAAATAAGTTTTTTACAGATTTTGGCGTCAGAATCTGTTTTTTTTTTTTTTACAGATTTTAATGCTAAAATCCTTTTCTAAACATATTTTGGCGCTAATAAAGTTATCTTGCTACTGATGCTGAAAATACGTGTTTTACGGATTTTGCCGCCAGAATACGTTTTTTACGGATTTTGGCGCCAGAATAAGTTTTTTTACGTTTTTTGGCACTAAAATAATTTTTTTTACAGATTTTGGCGCTAATAACGTTATCTCACTTCTGACGCCAAAAATCCGTTTTTTTACGGATTTTGGCGCAAAAATCCGTTTTTTTACGTTTTTTGGCACTAAAAATTTTTTTTTACAGATTTTGGCGCTAATAACGTTATCTTGCCTCTGACGCCAAAAATAAGTTTTTTTACGGATTTTGGCGCAAAAGCAGTTTTTTTACGTTTTTTTGGCACTAAAATAATTTTTTTCACAGGTTTTGGTGCTAATAACGTTATCTCGTCTCTGACGGCAAAAATACGTTTTTTTTACGATTTTGGCGCAAAAATCCGTTTTTTTACGTTTTTTTGGCACTAAAATAATTTTTTTTTACAGAATTTGCCGCTAATAACGTTATCTCGTCTCTGACGCCAAAAATACGTTTTTTTTACAGATTTTGGCGCAAAAATCCGTTTTTTTATGGCTTTTGGGGCTAAAATCCGTATCTTTACAGAATTTGGCGCTAATAAAGTGATCTCGCTTCTGACGCCAAAAAATACGTTTTTTACAGATTTCGGCGCCATAATCCTTTTTTTATGGCTTTTGGGCTAAAATCCGTATCTTTACAGATTTTGGCGCTAATAAAGTGATCTAGCTTTTGACGCAAATAAATAAATTTTTTACGGATTTTGGCGCCAGAATCCGTTTTTGGACAGATTTGGGGGCTAAGATCAATATCTTTAAAAATTTTTGCCCTAATAAAATGATCACGCTTCTGACACTAAAAATATATATTTTTTTAATGGAATTTGGCGCAATAATGAATTTTTGGGATTTTGCCGCTAAAATCCTTTTCTTTACAGATTTTGACGATAATACAGTTATCTTGCTGTATGGAAAGATAATGTGGGTTTTTGTGGATTTTGGTGCAAGAATCTGGTGCAAAAAATGTAATAAGTAGTAGCACGCAGCAGCACCAACAAAGGACAATGTGCTCACAATGGCTACAGTGATCTAAAGGAAGTGGCTACTTAACATGTTAAATCCACCTGTAGGGTGTAGCTTACATCTAATGGCTTAATTTGTGCATACATTAAAAAGCAGAGCAAAAAACACTCCAAAAACCACTTCAAAAAACGCTCCAAAAAACGAAAAACGCGCCAAAAAACTGACGTTTTTTCAGCTGCTTTTGACAGGCATAGGACAGAAAACTCAGTTTCATGAACGTTTTTAGTAATTCGTTTTCAGGTCGATTTTTGTCCATTGCCGTGTAGACCTAGCCTTAGTGAAACATGCCAACAGTAGACAACTGCTGGATCACAGCATACACTACATCCATCCGAGAGTCTCTGTAATAGAGTTCA
Source organism: Phyllomedusa bahiana (assembly GCA_025379985.1). Taxonomy (NCBI): domain Eukaryota; kingdom Metazoa; phylum Chordata; class Amphibia; order Anura; family Hylidae; genus Phyllomedusa; species Phyllomedusa bahiana. The sequence continues at coordinate 22,641 of JAODAL010044852.1, read as the reverse complement.
ACATTTGAAATAGGATATGCAAGAAAACTGCATCTTTCCACTTCCTTTGAGTTTTCTTTCTTTTCCTATCCTCCTATTTTTCTTAACCCCTTAAGGACCCAGTCAGTTTTGGTCTTCCTGACACAGCCCTATTTTTGAAATCTGGCATATGCCACTTTATGTGAGAATAACTTTTTGACACTTTTACCTATCCATGCGATTCAGAGATTGTTTTCTCATGACACATTGAGCTTTAAGTTAGTAAGAAAGTTTTTCCATACAATCCTTGTTTGTTTGTGAAAAATATCAAAATGTCATGAAAATTTGGAAAAATTGGCGATTTTGAAAGTTCCAAAATTTCTGCGTGGAAGACAGATAATTATTCACCACAAAATAGTTTATAACTAGCATCTACCATATGTCCACTATAGGTTGGCATCATTTTTTAAATGTCTTTTTGTTATGATATTAGGGGGCTTAGAAACTTTTTTCAAGAAAATTTGCAATATACATTTTTTAGGGACCAATCCAGCTCTGACGTGGCTTTGAGGGGCCTGCATGTTAGATACCCCCAAAAATCATGCCGTCTAAGAAACTAGACCCCTTAAAGTATTTACAACAGTGTTTAGGAAGTTTGATAACCCTTTAGGTATTTCACAAAAATTAAAGCAAATGGGGGGGAAAATTTTTCAAAATTTCACTATTTTTGCAGATTTTCAATATTTATCCATTATTCACTGTAAATGTGACCAGGTAATTGCAATGTAATATCAATTTCCCCAGGTCTGCCGTTTTTAGAGATATACCAAATGGGGCCCCTATGCATTATTTGGCCAACCAAAGCCCCAGAGTAGGAGACACCTACTATACTCTGGGGCCTAATTTTCAATACGATTTTATTTAGGGGCCATTTCAGGTTTGAGGACACTCTAATGTGCTAAAACTTAATAAACTCCCTAAATAGACCGCATATTGGAAACTACACCCCTTAAGGAATATGTCCAGGAGTGCAGTGAGTATATAGACCCCACAGGTGATTCACAAATTTTTTTTAGCATTAGCCTGTGAAAATGATAAAAAAAAACATTTTTCCAATAATCTTTAGCTTAAAATGTTTCATATTTACAAGGAATCCTGGAAAAAAAAATCCCAAAATTTTGTCAAGCAATTTCTTCCAAGTTCGGCAATACCCTACATGGGGGCGTAAAACTGTGTTTGGCGCAGGCAGGCATACGGGGAGGGAGCGTTTTTTTGGCTTTTGGAACCAATTTTGGGGGGGCATGTCACTTTTAAAAAGCCCCAAAGTAGCAGAGAGGGAAACCTTTCCGAATCGCCCCTTTTTGGATTCAACACCCATCAGGATCTCATCTGGGGGTTTACTGCGCATTTTTTGTGCACAGATGTTCCATATTTTTTTTTCGCTTTGGACCATGAAAATGGGGGAAAAACGCTTTCGTCTTTTTTTTTGGGTTTCAATTTTAACATTCCCGTGCATGAAAATGACGGAAAAATTTGACTTTGACGTTTTTATTGTATCTTTTTTTGGGGACAAGGTTTTTTGATCGCTTTTAAACCCTTTTTTTGGGGAAAAAAGGGGTGAAAAAATACTGCAATCCAGTAGTGTTTTTTTTTTTTATTTTTAACAGCGCTCACCTGCATATCTGTGATAATTAGCTTTTACTCTTTGGGTCTATAAGATTACGGCGATATCCTGTTTATATTTTTTTTTATGTGGAAACACTTTAAAAAAAAAAGTTTTTTTGTGGTAAAAGAATATTTATGCTCATTTTATCTAAGCCTAACTTTTTTTATTTTTCCGTAACGGCTGTTAAGGATTTTTTAAAATTGTTACAATTTTGGCGTTTATAGGAGTTTTTGATTGTTTTTATTCCTTTTATTGGCTGCGTTTTTAACAAAAATCTTAATTCATTTTTTTTTTTTTTTTTACACGTTCACCGACGGTTAATTAACTGACAGATTTAAAAGGGGCGGGTCGTTACCACGCCGATCCCAAATAGGGGAAATTATTTATTTTTGATTTTTTTGGGGCATCCCGTTTGAAAAGGGGGAAAAGGGCGATGTAGGGGTTTTTATTTTATTTTTTGTGTTTTTTTTTTTTTCACTTTTTAACATTTTTTTTTTTTTTTTTTAACTTTTTCTTTATTTTTCCCCCCATGGGGGGTTTTCTAACAGCAATCACGGGTTTCTGTTAAAAGGGCGGGCCCCTACAAAAAATTTGCTGCTGGTACTGGTCGCCATACACTGTCAGTCACGATGCCCACAATACATTGGGGGCATCGTGACTCACAGATGACCTGGGGAAGTGACTTTGTTTCCCCGGGGAGCAACTGACAAAAGATCGCTGCCACACTGTGGTGCGGGGAGCTGAAGAGGCTGGAGGAGCTCACTCCTCCTGCTTTTCGGCTTCATTACGCTCCCTGACAGGTTTCGATAATGAACATTAATCACCCCCGGCCGGGCCACTCCGCCGCGGGTGATACGGCATGGCCATGGTAATATCCGTGGGTTGGCGCAATCATGGGGGGCTCCCCCCAAACCCGCACAATAGCTAGGACTATCAAACATCCGGTGCTTAACCCCCAACCACCCGGACATATGCATTCTCCAAGGTCATTAAAGGTTAATCACTTTCAATATTTTTGCCTTCTTTTCTTGTTTTAAAAAGTCCCCGTTGAGACCGCCCTTGCCACGCCTACCTACTCCTGATTAGCTGGCTTACCAATAAGGAGGAGGAATAGTAAGCAACACCCAACAAGGTTCAAAGCTCCCATCATGTTTGGTTGTGCTGGAGTCCAATAAGTACAATATAAAGACAAGACAAACAGGTATTCAGAGACATCACAATAGAGGAGGGGAACACAGACAAGAGAGGGGCACGACAACAAATCCACACACCCTTTGAATTAAAAAAATACAGTGACAGTGCTATTTAAAGGGAAACTCTCCCCCCTTACCAGTGTACACCTTGTATAACAGTGTAAATTTGGTGTGCCCCTCAAAATAACTCGACACAATAACAATGTCTTCAGGTGTGTTAAAGTTGGTGTCATCGCTCTCACACCCTCTCTCACTGGTGAATGTAAGGTCAACATGGCACCTCATGGCAAAGAATTCTCTGAGGATATGAAAAATAGAATTGTTGATCTACATAAAGATCGCCTAGGCAATAAGAAAGCTGAAACTCAGCTGCAGCACAGTGGCCAAGATTATACAACGGTTTAATAAGACAGGTTCCACTCAAAACAGGTTTCGCCATGGTTGATCAAAGAAGTTGAGAGCACATACTCAGCCTCATATCCAGAGATTGTCTTTTCAAAATAGACATACGAGTGATGCCAGCATTGCTGCAGAGGTTAAAGAGGTGAAAGGTTAGCCTGTTATTGCTCAGACCATACACTGCACACTGCATCAAATTGGTCTGCATGGCTGTCGTCCCAGATGTAAGCCTCTTCTAAAGATGATGAACAAGAAAGCGCACAAATAGTTTTCTGAAGGCAAGTAGACTAACATGGATTACTGGAACCATGTTCTGTGTCATATGAGAACAAGATAAACTTTGATTTAGATGCTGTTAAGTATTTGTGGCGGTGTGAGGAGTACAAATATAAGTATGTCTTGCCTACAGTTAAGCATGGTGATAGGAGTATCATATTTTGGGAGTGCATGAGTTCTACCAGCTGTGGGGAGCTACATTTCATTAAGGGAACCATGAATGCAAGCATGTACTGTGACATACTGAAGCAGAGCTTAATCCCTTCCCTTGGAAAACTGGGCTGCAGGGCAGTATTACAACATGATAACAACCCCAAACACTCCTCCAAGACCACCACTACCTTGCTAAAGAAAATGAGGGTAAAGGTGCAGGACCGGCCAAGCATGTTTCCAGACCTAAACCTTATTGAGTATCTTTGGGGCATCCCCAAATGGAAGTTAGAGGAGCGCAAGGTTTCTAACATCCACCAGCTCTGTGATGTCATCATGGAGCAAATACAGACAAAGATGCGCTAGAAAAAACAAATCGAGACAGACGCACCTTGCATAATATTAAAATGATATATCTTATTTATTTATATATATATATATATATATATATATATATATATATATATATATATATCGAACATTTACCGGGACCTCTTAAGTCATGCAGTTACTGCATTATACAAGGAGTGATTACCTCACCATACATATCACTATCATACTGCTACCAAACAAATCCCACTATACCAAGTCCAACATTACCAATAACACTATAACATATAATATATGTTATATAATAACAAGACCACAAATTACCACTACATAGTGACTGAATAATACCCCTACACTATTACTGAATAAAGATCAATATTACTGCCATATAGTGGTATATACCAGTGTACACAGGTCCCCTACAGACTGTATATAACCTCCATCCAGTGACCATATAGTGGTATATATCAGTGTACACAAGTGCCCTACAAACTGTATGTTACCTCCATATAGTGACCATATAGTGGTAGACACCAGTGTACACAGGCTCCGCAGGCTGTATATTACCTCCATACACTGACCATAAAGTGGTAAACACCCAGGGTACACAGACTCTGCAGACATATAAGTGATTACAGTGCAGTTACATCTTGTGACTCATAGGTGACGATTCTCTGACGAGTCGTTGACTTTCCCTTCTGTTCTGCATCCAGTCCAGACCGTCGTGACGACTTGTCCCGGTCGCCACTTGTCCCTGCAGATTTGGACACAAATATCTTAGAATCCTCAATTTTCCAGCACCTCACTCCCTGCCCCGCACCTCTATACAAACATCCCAGGGGTGGGAGAGCGGGTACAGGCCATAGCTTAGAGGACCAGTCTCCTAGAGGGGAGGTGAGGAACAGAGGATTCACCGCCTGGAGATTGTGTTACAGCTATGTCCTGTACCCCTCCGAATCTTATAACCAGGTAGAGTCCCATTGGACAGGTTGGTAGGCCCTAGGTAGGTAAGTTAGTAGGCTTGAGGTAGGTAGGTAGGCAGTAAATAGGCCCCAGGTAGGTAGGCAGTATATTATATACCATAATATTATATATTATATATTGAAAGTTAAAGAACATTTTAGATTACAGATTAAAATGAGATGGGTGTGTTTAAGTGCAATTATCCAACGAGTAAATGTTGTGCTTCTTTGTTATGTCAAAATTTCTTCACTTCTACGACTAAAAATAAGATCTATAATGTTGTGTAATTCATCTTATATTGTTTACCTTATTACATGTTCTTGTAAAAAGCAATATGTGGGTCGCACCACCACTAAACTTTCGAAAGGTGTAATTAACCACTGGTATAACATAAAAAATAAGAAACTCATCCATAGTCTTCCAAAACATTTTGATTCAGAACATACAGATGACCCCGACCCTTTTTACTGTATTCAACCAATTGAGTATATTTCTCAAGGCATCTCAAATCAGTATCAAAGTCTTATAAACCGTGAGATGTTCTGCATCTATGCACTAAGTACCTTGGCCCCCTTTGGGCTTCATGAAGCCCAGAAAATGATCCAATAATCTTTTTTATATGAGATATATTTTGTTATAGCTTTTAATTTTCATTAAAAAATAATAATAATAATAATAGTAATAATAATCTTTTCTATATAAACATATACTTTTTATTATAATATTGTGTATCCCAATACTTTTCATGGTTTTAGATTGGATTTCTTAAAAAAGAAATCAACTGCATCATTCTGCAGACACTTAATTGCTAAATTACCCTTCTTTCTAAGGGTATGTTCACATAGGGTAATTTTGGCTCGCATTTCGCCGTGTATTTGTGCTCTAATACAGGCGAAATGCGCGCTGGAATTACGGTAATTCTTAGTCCTCATAGAGAACTATAGATTACGCCTCCTCTGCCCACTCGTACAATAGGATTGGATTTTACGCGCGGGGAGATAATGACATGCAGGGCCCGGGATGACAGGTAGGCCGAGGTAGGCGATCGCCTAGGGCGCCTACCTCTGCCTGTCCCTAAGGGGCGCAGTCAGCGGCCTCGAACCTCGCCGGGCTCCAGGCCGCTGCCGTGGGCCTGAAGCGCCGGTGGTCTCTTTGAGGACTTCTGCGGAGCAGAGAGCGAGCGCTCCCTGCCCCGCAGACAGTGTCAGACCGGCTCTTGGAGGATCGCTGGATCCTCCGGTGAGCCACGGGTCCGACACAGCGGGGCCGCCGGGTCCTCATAGCGCTGAGGACCCGCCGTGGCAGCGTCGCGATGAAGTGATGTCATCGCGACGCTGCCCCTCCTCGGGCGCACAGCGCGTCATAGGCCGGGCGCCCGAGGAGCGGCCGGAGGAACGTCCCGGCATTGGAGGCGGGGCCCGAAGAGGAGCGCGTGCCCGGGAAGCAGGTAAGTATGACTGTTCTTATTTTTAACTGCCTGAGTGCCCCTATATACCTGCCTGAGCTCCTATATGCCTGCTGAGTGCCCCTATTGCCGCTAGTGCCCCTATATGCCTGCGAGGGCCCTATAAGCCTGCTGAGTGCCCCTATATGCCTGCTGAGTGCCCCTATATGCCTGCCTGAGCCCCGATATGCCTGCTGAGTGCCCCTATATGCCTGCTGAGGGCACCTATATACCTGCTGAGTGCCCCTATATGCCTGCTGAGTGCCCCTATATGCCTGCTGAGTGCCCCTATATGCCTGCTGAGTGCCCCTGTATACCTGCTGAGTGCCCCTGTATACCTGCTGAGTGCCCCTATATACCTGCTGAGTGCCCCTATATACCTGCCTGAGCCTCTATATGCCTGCTGAGTGCCCCTATATGCCTGCTGAGTGCCCCTATATACCTGCCTGAGCCTCTATATGCCTGCTGAGTGCCCCTATATACCTGCTGAGTGCCCCTGTATACCTGCCTGAGCCTCTATATGCCTGCTGAGTGCCCCTATATACCTGCCTGAGCCTCTATATGCCTGCTGAGTGCCCCTATATACCTGCTGAGTGCCCCTATATACCTGCTGAGTGCCCCTATATACCTGCTGAGTGCCCCTATCTATATACCTGCTGAGAGTTCCCCTATCTATATACCTGCTGAGAGTGCCCCTATCTATATACCTGCTGAGAGTGCCCCTAGCTATATACCTGCCTTAGAGTGCCCCTAGCTATATACCTGCCTGAGAGTGCCCCTAGCTATATACCTGCCTGAGAGTGCCCCTATATACCTGCTGAGTGCCCCTATATACCTGCCTGAGAGTGACCTTATATCAATATACCTGCCTGTGTGCCCCTATATTTATATAACTGCTGCCTGTCTAAGGGGACAATATCTATTACCTGCCTGACTGAGGAATATATATAATATATATATATATATATATATATATATAGTATAACCTTCTGACTGAGATGCCATATCTAAATACCTGCCTAAACTTATGGGACCTGTATATTCCCTGCCTAATGAGGGGACATAAATACCTAACTGCAGGGACTATAATACTGCTTCCTATCTGAGGTAACTACGTATATGACCTTCTCGACTGAGTACTTACAGTATATTCCTATAATTAAGGAGTTGCGAAATGTGAGGTTTCTAAATATTTGTACAAATCTGCAGGGATCGAGTATTGGCCGAGAGAAATAGCATGAAGGAGTGAACCGATGGAGAAGAAAAGGGAAATTGAACGACGCTGATCAAAAAGACATCTCCTGTTAGTCACAAAATGTAAAGTCAGAGTAATCCCTATATTTCTGCAGATCCTACATCACAACTATTATATACCCCTATAGGTTCCCTGTATTGCGGTGGTGTATGCAGGGCAGTTCCTTGGATAAATTTCACTCATGGCGAGGTGAATAAATTTCGCCCACCCCCTCCCTCCGCCGGTAACATAATTCGACGCTATGCGACACATTGCATCACTATCAACCAAAGCCAAAAGTATACAAAAAAAGCTTTACCACAATGTGTCTTACATAATAGAAACTACTAAATAAGTCCATACAGTTACCAAATAACGCTACTACACAAAACCAGAATCCCAAGACCACATATCACCAACACCAACACATTGTTCGAATAATACACCAAACAACAACACCATGACCACTAATCACCACCATATAGTGACCGAATTAAAGACAAACTGACATTACGTGAGTATAAACATATAGTACAACTAACCAATATTAACCAGCGTACAGTGACCATACAATGAGGATACCAGCTGTACACAGCCTCTGCAGACATATAAATAATTACAGTTAAAGTTATATATCTAGTGACTACACAAGTAGACTACTGCCTGAAGGAGTTGGTCTCTTGTCTCTTTCTTCTATTCCATCTAGCCCAGACGCCATGACGACTACTCTCGACTCCTTCACTGTAAAATTTTACAAAACAAATATCGTTAAGACCTCCTCAATTTATCAGCACTGTCACTAACCATTCCATACTCTATACAAACCCTCCCCATCTATAGCCCCTCATATGGTAGCCAGGTAATATGGCCCCTGTACCACTGATGCCCCTGTACCAGAAGAAGCCCCCCTGTAAGCCAGTACAGTGATGCCCCCTGCAGCCAGTGATGCCGCCCTGTATCCAGTGATGCCCCCAGTAAGCGCAGTAGATGGCCCCCTGCAGCCAGTAGATCCCCCCGGTACCATTGAAGCCCCCTGTACTCCAGTGATGCCCACCTGTCGCCAGAGATGCCCCCCTTTTAGCCATTAGATGCCCCCCTTGTAGCCAGTAGATCCCCGCCTTGTAGCCAGAGATGCCCCCCTTGTAGGCCATTGTGGCCCCTAATATCCAGGTAGTAGCCCCTGTAGCATGATGCCCCCCCTAGTAGTCAGAAGATGCCCCCCTGTAGGCCAGTGATGCCCCTGTAGCCAGTACATGCCCCCCTGCAGCCAGTAACATGACCTCCTCAGCCATGGATGCCCCCCTGCAGCCAGTTAATTGCCCGCGTCCCTGTAGCCATGATGCCCCCCTTTGTAGCCAGTGAATGCCCCCTGCAGCCAGTTATAGCCCCCGCAGGCCAGTAGATGCCCCCCTGTAGCCAGTCGATGCCCCCCTGTAGCCAGTGTAGCCCCCTGTAGCCAGTGAAGCCCCCCTTTTAGCCAGTGTAGCCCCCCCCTTGTAGCCATTGATGCCCCCCTCCTTGTAGCCAGTGATGCCCCCTGTTATACGCCAGTAGATGCCCCCCTTATAGTTCAGGTATTGCCCCTGTAAGCAGTGCTGCCCCCTTGTAGCCAGTGATGCCCCCTTGTAGCCAGTGATGCCTCCCTGTAGCCAGTGATGCCCCCCTGTAGCCAGTAGTTGCCCCCTGTAGCCAGTGATGTTCCCCTTTTAGCCAGTGTTGCCCCCCTTTTAGCCAGTGATGCCTCCCTTGTAGCCAGTGATGCCCCTCCTGTAGCCAGTGATGCCCCCTGTAGCCAGTGAAGCCCCCCGTATAGCCAGTGATGCCCCCCATGTAGCCAGTGATGCCCCCCATGTAGCCATGATGCCCCCCATGTAGCCAGTGGTGCCTCCCCTTGTAGCCAGTAATAATGCCCGCCCCCATTTTAGCCAGTGATGACCCCTCGAGATGCTTGTAGCCATATATGCTCCCCTGTAGCCAGTAGATGTCCCCCTTTAAAGCAGTATTGCCCCGTAAGCAGTGCTGCCTCCCTTGTAGCCAGTGATGCCCCCTTAGTATTCCAGAGATGCCCTCCCGTATCCAGTGATGCCCCTTGTAGCCCGTGTTGCCCCCCTGTAGCCAGTAGACTGCCCACTGTACCAGTGATGTCCCCTTTTAGCGCCAGTTATGCCCCCCTTTTACCAGTGATGCTCCCTTGTAGTCCAGTGATGCCCCCTCCCTGTAAAAGCCAGTGATGGCCCCCCTGAAGCCAGTGATGCCCCTCCTGTAGCCAGTGATGCCCCCAAGTAGCCATGAGGACCCCCCATGTAGGCCAGTGGTGCCCCTTGTAGCCAGTGATGCCCGCCCATGTAGCCAGTGAATACTGCCTCCCATTGAGCCAGGATGCCCCCCATTAGCCAGTGGTGTCGCCCCTCTTGTAGCCAGTGGGTGCCCCCCCATGTTACCAGTGTTGCCCCCTTGTAGCCCATGGTGCCTCCATGTAGCCATTGGTGCCGCCCCTTTATCCAGTGATGCCCCTCTTGTATGCCAGGTGATCGCCCCTCTTGTAAGCCGTGATGCCCCCCCTTGTAGCCAGTGATGCCCCCTTGTAGCCAGTTATGCCCCCATGTAACCAGTGATGCCCCCCTTGTAGCCAGTGGTGCCCCCCATGTAGCCAGTGATGCCCCCCGTATAGCCAGTGATGCCACCCTTGTAGCCAGTGGTGCCCCCCTTGTAACCAGTGGTGCCTCCCTCATGTAGCCGAGGTGATGCCCCCTTGTAGCCAGAGGATGTCCCCTTGTATCCAGTGATGCCCCCCTGTAGACTGAATATAGAAATAACAGAAAGAGTAACTCCACCTGTCCGAGCGTCTCGCTCCGGACTGCCTTGAGCGATGGAGCTGCGAAGCAGAGTAGAGCGCGTGTACGTCACCTACAGCCGCTTTCGCTGCACGCAGCTCCAGAGAACTCCTCGGCGTTGCCATAGCTGCAACCGAGGAGGATCGAGCGTCACAGGGGGGGTCCCGCGGAGAAGCCATGCGCCCCCTGTGATGCTGATACACGAGGGAGTCCAGGTACGGGGAACGATCCTCCCGCCTCCTCCTTGCAGCTGTCAGCAGCTGGTCGCGCGACTGTTTTAAGACGACGCGCCATCATGGGTCGATACCCCTGGTGCGGGTGGTGGCGGGGGCGTGGCGAGTTGCCGCGGCGCCCCCCCAGGTGAGGCGTAGCCTGTGCGGTGCCCCGGTCGATTTGCACGCCCTGCCCGCTCCCTTGGAACGGCCCCTGGTTTATGTAATCAGAAGAGCCTGTGTCAGCAGATTAGTCACATGTGGGGGTCGCGTTTTGTCAGGGTCTGGCAGTATTAATTGTATCCACATAATTCATAATAGTTTTGGGTCTTGGTTTGTAGGGGTTTTTTTAGTAACGAATGATGCGTCCGTATATTTGCTCCATGTCTATAGATGGATTATTTGTTAATTGTAATTTGTAATGTTATTACACTTTCATATGGAATGGGAGCGATTTTGAAAGCTAATTTGTCATTGGTGCAGTGACTGCTGAGGAGATGGACAGGAGCTATGTGGAATATGCAGAAAGTTAGTGACAGGACCTGGCACAGGGATGAGAGGAATTAGTGTGGGGGGGTGCAATTTTTTTGGGAGCGTTTGCCATTTGCTTGTACATGCCTGAGGGCCACCAAAATGCCTTGGTCCGGCCCTTTACTTGCAGCAAATACGCGCCGCGAGCAATGAATGTCAATGGGGCCGGCGGTCTGCTGCCCCCCCGTGCCGCGGGGATACGCGCTGTTCAGCGCAATACATTGTGTGAACATAGCCTTATAAGGTTTCTGACAAGCCTTCTGCCACTCAGCCTAACACTGTGGATCTACACACACAGCTTTTGTAACAAGAAGTAATGATCTATGCAATCTAGGTAATTAATTTTTTGTAAACTCTTCCTCTTTGTATAATGCTCCCAGCAATATCAATGTTATACTACACATATAAAACAGTTGCTCTCATACACAACCATCACAGGTGTCTTTTCTTTATTTAGGGAGATTATTATTCTCTGACTTGATCTATAATGAAGATGGGGGAAACAAATTAAAGGCTATGTGCGGAGAATTTGTTTTTTTGTAGTTTAAAACATATTTAAGGCAAAAAGTGTTTTTATGAAGTAGAAAGATATTTCTATAGTTCTATCATGTGATCGAATTTTGCTAATGCAGCTGAGCCTTCTGAGGCATTTGTTTTCAGTTATTGTGTCATGTGTCAGTTGTTTCCTAAGAAAGCACACATTATAAATTGCTGCATATGTGTGTGTCTTGTATATGCCTAATGAGGCTTGCTTGTAAGCAAGCGAATCGCGTTGCAATTGTTCTTTTATTTAAATAAATTCTGACATTTAATCCTTTGGAATCTACTTTTTAAAGAGTATTTTAATCTAATTTGATTACTGGATAGCCCGAGCGCCATGTTTTTGGTCCGTACTCACTCTGATTGTTTTTTCTGGGTTCAAGTAATCTGTCGTCATGGAACAAGTGGTAGAGGATTCCAGAGGCAACCTGTGAAGCTATAGTGACCTCCATGCCCAAAAGAGTTAAGACAGTGCTGGAAAATAATGGTGACCACACAAAATATTGACACTACGCTGGCAAACATTTGTTAATTTTCACTTAAGGTTGTACTAGTTGCCAGCAGTTTAGACATTGATAGCTGTGTGTTGAGTTATTTTGAGGGTACAAACCAAAATTTTACAAACACTGTTATACAAACTGTACACAGACTACTTTTACATTGTAATTCTAAGTGTTTATATCACTCATTGTTGCCCATGACAAGATAAAATACAAATTTACAAAAATGTGAGGGTTTACTAGCTTTTCTGAAAATGCTGATATCAATGACATATATAAATCATATATATATATCTAACATATATATAAATATAATATATATGATAAATATATATTATATATATATATATACTATATATATACTATATAATATATATATATATATATATGTACATATACACAAGAAGAGAAAAAAATGCAGCAACACCTCTTCGAACTAAGCACCAATACATACTATGGGTGCCAGCAAATAAGTCCCTGAAAACCAAGAGCTGCAATATACCTAAAGGAAAGAATCCACACAGCACTCCTTTATTTATAATGAAGCTTTGTGTCCTTTATTCACCCATGGATACTTGCGACGTTTCAATCCCACAATTGGAGTCTCAAGCAAGATACAGAACTCCATTGTGGGGTTGAAACGTTGCAAGTTCCATGGGTGGAATAAATTACACAGGTTTCATTACCTAATAAGGCGTGCTGTGGATTTATTCCGTATACATATATATAAAATATATAATCTGTTAGGTTGGAGGAGTCGGGTAATATATATATATATATATATATAAAAATTATATATATAATAGTATATATAAATATATATATAAATTTACAATGTCTATGCTTTTTTTTTTTTTTTTTTTACATTAACTAGAAGAATGGATGCCACTACTTGGCATCCATCAGTGCATACATTTAACGCATACGGCTTGGTATGTATGTTAAACAGAATCTGGAAACGTGGTGTGTGTCTAGCTCTGGAGTCTAAAATCTCCTTGAAATGAGGACCAAAGCTATTCATAACATTGCAGGTAACCTTTAGGGTATTGGGCAAAAAGGTATGCCTGTTTGGTATTTGCTTTTTTTGCATGACAAAAATTCATAGTCTACTACATTTTTTCCTTCTAGCCTTCATTAGTTATTTTTTGCGGAACATCATGTGTTTTTTTAATAGCATCCATATAATGTACCGAGAACACACAAAAAAATCTTTGTGGGATGAAATGTGGTCAAATCTGCACCAAAATCTGCATTATGGGCAACGTCTCACGTTGTATTTTTACAAAAAACACTTTGCCAAGAAAATGCATGTGCTTTTAGTAAACTGCAGCAGCCAAATGCAGGTCAGAAGCCAATAGGCAAATATGAATCATGATATAATTGTTACTTTTTTTCCTCAAAATTTTTTTTTCACTTAAGGTGTTTTTTGGACTCAGTAGCAGCTTTTTCAAAATGCAGTTTTTTTGCATCTAACTTTTTTCCCCCAGAGAGTGTGTAATGACTAGTGTTGAGCGATTATTATCGACAAAGTTGAAATCGGCACGGTTTTTATGTTGATCAGATTTTTTTAGATCACTGCGAAATTTAGTGAAAATCTGCACAGAATCTATTAATATCGTGCCATTTTCAGCGCTTTCCTGTATTTTGTGGGTCGGCCAGCAAAATCACAGCTTAGAGAATAGAAGCAGGGTGAGCTGTGGTGTTGACGTCATGACTGGGATGTGTACTGGTTGTGATTCGGCCTGGAAAAGAACACATGGTCCGTCATCGATGTGTACAGCCCTTCCTGTTTCAGCATCAGTTGTGTGTCAGAGTCTCATAGAGTAGGACGTGTGCTCGGGTCGCTGTCCCAAACAGCTCAGGCAAAAATTGTTCTATTTGTTCACAAAGACAGCTATTGCTTTTTAGCTGTGAACATTAAAACTTAGGTAGATTAGAGATTTGCAGATTTTTAGGTACTTAAGCTTGAGAGTTTTAAGGAGGCCATCTAGCACTGTAAAGTCACTGGGAGGATTGGGGGGGAGAGGCAGGGCGAACACAGACAAGCTCTTTAAAAGGATCTTTGATATTGTGCAGCCCAGTACTGTGTGTTAGACATTGCATTTCAATGGCTTTCAATTAACAGTTTTCTGTGAATATTACTAGGGTTGGGGTGTGTGTGTGTTGGGTTGTGGGGGGGGGGTATATGTTGGGCAGGCTCTGAACTTATATTAAGGATAACAGAATCTTTTTCTAGTAAACTGCAGTGTATTTTGATAGGTGCAAAACTCCACTTTTATTATCCGTATAGACCAATTTCGAGATAGGTGTTTTTTCACTTTGGCGCAGTCCATCTTTGTTGATAGAGGCACCTTGCACATAAATTTGAATACAGCAATTTTGTAGTCACTGCCGGTGTATTTGATAGGTGCAAAAAATCCCTAATAATTATCCGTAGTACATTACAGATAGTGTTTTTTTATCACATGGCGCAGGCCAGCTTTGTTGATTAGAGCACCTTGCACTAAAATTTAATACAGCAATTTTGTATCACTGACCGGTGTAGTTGATAGGTGCAAAAATACCTTTTTATTATCCCTATACATTCAGATAGTGTTTTTTCACTTGGACGCAAGGCCAGCTTGTTGATAGAACGCACCTTGCACTTAAATTTTGAATACAGCAATTTGTAGTCACTGCTGTGTATTTGAGTAGGTGCAAAAAAATACTTTTATTATCCATATACATTTCATATAGATGTTTTTTCACCTTTGACTCAGGCCAGCTTCGTTCATAGTTGTTAAAGTTGAATAACAGCAATTTTGATAGTCACTGCCGTTATTTTATAGGTGCAAAAAATACATTTTATTATCCTTATACAATTTCCAGATAGGTGTTTTTCACTTTAGGCCATGCCAGCTTTGTTGATATAGGCCGACCTTGCACTTAAATTTGAATACAGGCAATTTTTGTAGTCACCGCAGTGTATTAGATAGGTGCTAAACTCCACTTTTATTATCTCGTATCATTTCAGATAGGTGTTTTTTTTTCCTTTGGCCGCGTCAGCTTTGTTGATAGTGGCACCTGCACTGAAATCTGTTGAATACAGCAATTTTGTAGGTCACCTGCCGGTGTATTTGATAGTGCAAATAAATACCTTTTATATTATCCGTAAAACATTTTCAGATAGTTGTTTTTTTCACTTTACCAGGCCAGCCTTTGTTGATAGAGGCACCCTTGCACTTCAATTTGAATACAGCAATTGTTTGTAAGTCAACTGGCCGTGTATTCGAAAATAGGTGCAAAAAATAGCCTTTATTAATTATCCATATACATTTCAATAGGTGTTTGTTTTCACTTTGACGCAGGCCAGCTTTGTTGTTTTGATTTGAGGATATGAGAATAGCTGTGAATTTGCCGTCATTTAATAAGATACTTTCCAAACTCTGTCATATAACCTTCTCAAATTTTTTATCTTTGTGAACATAGGTGTAAGCGAGCCAAAAGAGGGGTAGGACATGGAGGTAGAGGTACGAGGGAAGGTGCTCTTTCCGAGGTGCTGCGACAACACGCATGCCAGCGGATCGTTGGGTTGCAGGACCCGTCTGGCCTGTCATCGCAGGTCAGGGCCTGGTGAATCTCCAGTAACGAACGACGTCACCAATCTGTTTCTTACAGTGGTTAATCAACCAGCATCCAGCAGTCCTGTACCGTCCTCGTCCTCCCAGTCATGGCCACAAATGTCGTCAACACATCATCAGCATCTGTCCCAACATGAAGCGAAGGCACCCAAATGTCAACGTCGTGACCCACCACTGTGGTTAATCCATTTTCTGAAGACCTCTTTGATGACAAAATGCGGTTGAGGTAAGAAGGCATGTTAAAAGTCAAGGAGCCAAAGAGGATGATTTGGTCTGCTCTGACACCCATTTACCTGATTGGCCATCAGAGGAGGAGAAGGAAGCCGGTCAATTCGGCAAAAATCCCGGGCCGTTCGGCAACGCCTTGCAGTTGCCTACTTGCTTCAGCCCGCAGCTCCCTTGATGCAAAAGACAGGACGAGCCAAGTCACCTGTGTTGATGATGATGAAGATGAGCACTGCGGATTCCATCAAGGTCTATTCCTCATAATTGATTGCGGATCGCTCATCACTGGCCGATGTGGAAGACATGGGTAGTGACAATACGGGTTCCACCCGCCACAAAAAAAGGGAGAGGGCGTCGCTGAAGTGTTCCGCTGATATGATTCCGGCCAGCCACGGTCAAGCGGAAACCCCCGCTCCTCCTTATTCGCCGTCAAAAGTCCAGAACCTCTCAAGGCTGGGCCCTTCTGTTGAGCAAGCCTCTGAGTCACGCCAGCCGATGTCCATATGCCGCCTTTGCCTAAACGCATCAGTAGAGGCAGAATCTTAGGTGTTTAACAACCACCAACATGTCTAAGTCCACATGCAGCGAATGCATGAGGTTGAAATGGAGGCAACACTTTGCCCAAAAAAGGCCACACAGATTGCCCGGCTTCCCAACCACTGTCACACGTCTCTGTCTCCGCCTCCTCCTCCTCCGCCACCCACCACCAACGTCTCCTCAGGCTGCCAATGTCTCTCATATACATTGATCAGGGGATCAAGCCTCCCGCTTCAGCCTCCACCAGTGGGGAGGCCCGAGTACCACCAGCACCACCAAGACCTCCTACCCCTTTCTCCTTTCCGCCAGGTTTTAGGACCTGCACCCGTACAGTGGCCATCCTAGCAGCCAGCCTTCTGTCTTCCAGGTTTGGGAAGCAGAATAAACACTTTACCCAAACCATCCCAAAGCCGAAAAGCCTGATGTCGGACAATTGCCAGGCTTTTGGCCTTGAAATGTTGCCTTTATTCTGTCTGGTGGACACAAGATTGGAGGTTCTGCCACGTCATGGCCCTTTGCCTGCCCCCCAATACCAGATGCTGAGCAGGCATTTTTCTTTGCCAGAATAGCCGTCCCTGTCCCTGGCCACCACGTGTCATCTAAAATTTCAAGCGCTTATGGCTGCATCTGTGCGCGGAAAAAGTTCCATCTGACCACCGTACACATGGACCTAAGTAAGGACACGCCAAGGCCAAGCTATATCTCTGTGACAGCTCACTGGGTGAGCTGGGTGGATGTCCTCTTCCTGTTGGGAGACGTGGCACTCAGGCTCGCGCACGCTCTTCAAAACCGCAAGGATGGTGCAGTACTCTTTCCCCCAAGGTCTCTGTGGCATCACGTGCCCAGAGACCACCAGCCCTGTGTGGAAATTAAACTGTCTTTGATGAATCCATCCACAAACAGTCAGGAGCTGTGGGACGCTCTGCCGCAACGAGACCGAGCGCTGGCTGGGTGTACAAGAACCTTGTGCCATGAAAGGGTGGTGCGATAACAGGGCCCGAAATCAGTCTGGCAGCCCTTAAGTCGGTAGGCTGAGCACATTCACCCTTTGCCTGGCACATTTCATGACCTACATCGTCCATGAAATTTGTCTAAAGCGCTACCCGTGTCTGGACTGCTGCTGAGGAAGGCTCGAGGTCTGAGTTCCGCACTTCCGCCGTTCGCACCCCTGGTCGTCCCGCCTGGCTGCGTTCAGCGTTAGGCTCTCGGCCTCCCCGTCAACCGTCTCATTGTTTGACCGTGGCAACACCTGGAATTCCACCCATCCACATGCTCCAGGCCGATTGTGTCAGCAGCGCAATGCCATTAACGCATAACGAAGGGACAAATGGCCTGACAAAAACATCGGTGCGGACCTCAAGGTGGTTGAGTCACCGAGAGTGGATGCAGTGAATGAGCTCTACACCCATCCTTGCCAGTTTTGTTGAAGAATCCACCAAAATGGTCCAGTGGGACAATGCCCTTGTCAGCATGAGCATTGTGGTGATCTTAGTTCTGGAACGATCGTTGGAACACCTCTGAAACATCAGGTCCCCACCAAGACGATGAGAGAGACAGACACAGATGCGGACGACGGAGCATTCTCTCCGTCGATTCCACAAAGCCCTACAGTTTCTCAATTTTATCGGTCTTCCATTAGGCAGTGATTCCGGGGTCCAGGGCTAGTGCACGAGGCGACGCAATCAGCTCTCAGGTGCAAACATCTGAGGCAAGCTACAGGGCTGTGTTGAAGCTGTGCCTGAGGAAGAGGAAAGATGAGGAGGTTATTCCTCAGACACCGACGTTACTGACGTCCCTTCGCCTTGGAAAGAGGTTGGCGCGAATTTTGTAGGCAGAGGAGGAAAGAATTGAAGGTGAAGGATCAGTTTTGCTAGTGCCCCTCGACTCCAGAGGCTGGGGAATCAAGGCACCATCTCCACCATGAGTGCTTTGGTATGCTTCCATTTCCTCCAACATGATCCTCGCATAAGGCCATCAAAATGAATCAACATTACTGGGGTGGCCACCTACTGGATACCCCGGTACAAACAACAAAACTCAAGACACTTTCCTCTCCACCCACCCAAATAGAGAGAAAAATGCAGGAAATGGAGACCTTGTGATTGATCAACTGGAGACATCTGTTGCGTCTGCTTCACGTTCTCAAATTCACGGTGGAAAACAACGTCAGCGACGTGACAGCAGTAGAGTGCCAATATCTGTAGTGGCAGACAAGCTGGCCAAGGTAGCAGAAGCCTAAGGGGTGACCTCATGGCAATCATTATTTACCACCTCACCAACGCATGCAATGCAGGTCCCACATACAACACACAGAGACCCAACTTTAAGATCATGGTGCAGCGAGCTACTGCGTCCTCAACACGATATTTGTGTATTGTGTTCCAGACCAATGACTTCTGGGGTAAGTCTAAATGGATGAATGGCCCGACTCACGGTCCGCCACGGCCATAGAGGTGTTGGTTCCCTGCCCAGCAGCCAGCGACATATCTGAGCGGACCTTCATTCCCAGCTTGAGAGTCATTACAGACCAAAACTCAATCCTGCTTTTCACACAGTATAATGTGGATCGTTTGTCTTTCAACAGATGTATCTAGGCATGGATCTCAGATGAAGTTGTGCCCCCTATTGCCGAGGTCCCACAGATTGAGTTGCCGGTTTACTGTCACATTCCTCTCTCAAAAGAAATGGTCCTCTTGAAAAACTTCTTTATTTAAAATAAATCATTTCTTTACGTAAATTTTTTTCTCAGTTCCCAATTCCATTTGCTGGTTATGCTTTGTGAGGAGACGCAAATGTACAGACAAGGTTTTCATACAAACCGTATTCCATTTATACTCACTGTCATCTTAGAATTGTTTCCGCATTGTCAATGGTTTTGAGTCATGTTTGCTGTGAGATACAGCTATAATCATGGTCCTTGGAACAGAAATGTTGGCCTTTTAAGTGCATTTCTCCCTCACAATATTTTAACAGTGGCTGAGAAGTCAATTTATAATTTATTTTGGGTCATGTTGCCTGTGGAGAAACAGCTATAATCCATGAGTGCCTTTGGCACAGAAAAAAATGAAAAAGTTGGCTTTAAGTGGCATTTCTCCCTCAAACCAATTTTTTTACAGTGGCTGAGAAGTTCCCATTTTATAATTTTTTTGAGGTCATGTTCGTTGAAATGCAAGCAATACTACAGTGTCCTAATTTTCTAAAAAAAAATGTTGTTTCTAACAGAACATTTTGTTATTCACAATTGTCAAAAGTGGCTCAAGGGACTTGATTTCAATTTTTGGGGCATTTTGCTGTGAAATGCAGATTAGACTACAGTCCCTTTTTGTAAAACAAGTGGTTTCTAATTCTAACAGAACATTTGTTCTGTCACAATTGTCCAAGAGTGGCTCAAGGTTGATGTGCTGTCCAGAAACAGGATATAGTAGGGACACTGTTTAATGAGGACACATATATGGCAAATGACTTGTTTTTAGCAATATCTTTAACATAGCTAAGCAATTCCTGTAGTGAGACAACCCATTTAATACAAGTTAAAATAAAGAGAAACAAAGACGTGGGTGGGATTCCATCCTATATTAAAAAAATGTGTTTTTCTAGAATTATAAAACTACTAAAAAACTTGCATGTACAAAATAGCTTATCAAATATTCCTCTGATATTGTACAAGAGTGGAGGTAAGGAATACATGAACAATGTATGTTACCAGGACAGTATAGTCAATTCCAGGAGTCACTAAAATGGAGGTTAAAAGACTCCTTTTCCCGACACTTTTTAATCTTGTGGTCAGACGGTTTAATGGTCATACTGCGGTAGCAAAGTACAAATAGAATAAGGTGTCCAGTTCAACTAAAATGGTGTTTGAAGACTCCTATCCGCGCACTTTTTAATCTTGGGTTCAGACAGGTTTTAATGTCATATGTGGTACAAACAGGTATAGTGAGATTTGTCAATGTCCCAGTTCAACTAAAATGGTGGTTGAAAAACTCCTTTTCCGCGGCACTTTTTTAATCTGGGTTCAGACAGGTTTTAATGGGTCATAACTGGTGTACAGAACAGGTATAAAGTCATGTCAGATATCTACTAAAATGGTTGTTGAAAGACTCCTTTTCCCCGACACATTAAATCTGTGGTCAAGACAGTTTAATGGTCATACTGCGGTAAAGTACAGATATATTAAATGTCCAGTTCAACAAAAATGGTTGATCAAAGATTCCTTTTCCCGCACTTTTTAATGCTGTGGTTCAGACAGTTAAATGGTCATGCCTGTGTACAGAACAGGTATAGTCAATGTCCATTTCGAACTAATATGGGTTCAAAGTACTCCTTTTCAGCATTATTAATCTGGGTCATGCAGGTTTGGGCTCATGCTGTGGCCCAGATAGGGATAGTCTATGTCGAGTGAAAACTAAAATGGTGTTTGAAAGGACTCCTTTTCCCGGCAGCTTCTTTAATCTGGGGGTCTGACAGGTTTAATGGTCATACTGTGGTACAGAAGCATAGGTATAGTCCTATGGTCCAGGTGAAACAAAATGTTGGTTGAAAGACGTCCTTTTTGCGTGCACCTTTTTAATCAGGCTGGGGTCATGCAGGTTTGGGCGCTCAGCTGTGGCCCAGGACAAGTATATGTCCAATGTCCCAGTTCATCGTAAAAAGGTGGTTGAAAGACCCTCCTTTTTTTACGGCATTTTTTAGATCTGTGGTCAGTGCATGTTTGGGTCTCATGCTGCGTCTCCAGGACAGGGATAGTCAATGTCCAGTTCAAGAAAAATGATGTATCAAATCATACTGCCTTCTGGCATTTTTTAATTTGTGTGTGATGCAGGTTTAAGGGTCATGCTGTGTTGCAAGACAGGGATAGTGAATGGTGTGTGACTTTTTTTCTGTGGTTTTTTTATAACCTAATGTTTTTGCCTAAGATGTAGCACGTATCCATTTGACTGTTGTGGATGTTAATTCCAGCTTCTCCAGCCCTGTTTGGGTTTAAGAATGAAGATGTTGTTCCTCTCCCATAGACTTTAATGGTCATCGGCAATAATCTATAATCTATCGACTATCGGAAATCGTCTTGATAATTGCTGATATCGACTATCGACCCGATGACGATAGTCAACGTAATCGCTCATCACTAGTTATGACTTTTCTCCACTGAGCTCCGTTTCAAAGGAATGCTACTAAAATGCATCATAAAAACTTGATGCAGTTCCTTGTTCATGTAGATTGTTTTGCAAAAAAATGAAAGCTAAGACGCTATGTAAAATGTAAATGTGAAGGGGCCCCAAATTGTGTCTTTACCTGTTAAAATTGTTTAGTCCTATGTGCACTCAGTGTAAGGTTTCCTACACACGCACATGCGCATACACATACACACCATGCACATATACATACCACACACACACATCATGCACCCACACACAGATACACCACACATACTTTACATACACAACACATACACACCTCACCTCACACACACCTACATCTTGTCTCCTATTACATCTGACAAATATCTTTGTTTTGATTTCCTATGATGTTATATAGTACATTAAATGGTGTCATTAAAAACTATAACATGGTGTGTGAGCTTTACTTTGAATGTTGCCTATGTGTTTGCCAACTGTTTGGTGAAGTGAATGTGTATTTTTATGTATGCACTATGATATAGAAACAAGAGCAAAACACAATACCAACATTAGGTAACTGGTAAAGAAAACAAACATAAAAATGTTTGCACTATTATAAATAAAACAATCCAAAATCAACAGAAAGAGAGAACCTGAGGACTCAATTGATATAAGCATCCATTAAAGGGATGTAGAAATATCCATAAGAGTGACATAAGTTCGAAAACCTTACGCACTATAAGATTAGGGTTAAAGTAACATCATTTGACTGCCATTGACATACTGTCCTATTCTTTCCATCAAATGTGATGACATCTGCCCAGCTGATTCTATGCTTTTTATGTATTGCTCTTGTCATTGCTCTACAAGTCTGATCCATCTTTTATGAGGCCTACCAGGAATGATCATCAC
>JAODAL010044851.1:0-32493 GCA_025379985.1 Phyllomedusa bahiana | reverse complement strand
AATTTCATGTGACACGGGGCCCTTATTTATCAAAACTGTTACATAAACTGTCTTTTTTCCCGATAGCAACCGACCAGAGTTAGCGATCGACTTGAAGTACAGCAACAACAGAGTTGGGTTTTCTTTCTTTAAGTCTAAAAACAATGAAAAGGTGACTGTTTGGGTTTAAACAAGTTTGTTGGTCGCTGGGGGCTCGGGTTTGGTCGCTGGGGGGGGCCTTTTTGGTTGGTCGCTGGGGGGGGCCCCTCTGGTTGGTGGGGGGTTTGGTGGGCTTTTTTGGTTTTGGTCGGGGGGTTGGGCTTGTTTTATACAAATTTTTTATTTGGTTTGGGCTATGGGCTTGGTTGGTTGCTAGGGTTTGGGTTGGGTTTGGGGCTTATGGGTTTTTTGGTCGCTGTGACCCTTGTACAAGTTCTGTTGGTTGCTTTGGGAAACGAGGGTTTTGCTGCTAGACCCTTTTTGATAAATGACCCAATCCCCAACGTGAATTTCGTGGACCGTTACTGTCCCCCAACCCTCTATCCTCAATCAGAAGTGGCCAATATATCAGCAAATAAAAACATATAAGGGGCCCGTTCCCACGGCTTATTTGGGCACGGATTGGCCCCGTATGCCGGGGATTTGGCTGCAGTGGGGGCCCCAAAACCTGCAGAAATTTACGGTAACCCACGTTCTATAGGAACAGTGGATTCCGTCGCCCCCTACCGCTCGGCGAACCCGCCGGGGGGGAGAAAGGGCCTGCACATTATCCGGGCCCAAATACGGCCGTGGTAATGGAAGCTTGGGGGGGGGCGCGCCCCCGCACCCGCCCCTTATTCAAACCGGAATTGCGAGCGCAAACCGGCGCAATTCCCTCTGGGAAAAACCGTATGAACCGGGGTAAGGGGAATGATATGAATAGATGAACGCCATCCAAAACCCAATTACCCAATACGTATAAAAAAACAAATTTTATAGAAAATATACAAAAGACTATAAAAAAATGGTGCTGGAGTAGAAATGTGCCACTAGGAAAAATCAAAAATGTAAAAAAATCAAAATATTGAGTTAGTATATAAAAATAAAAATATATATAAAGTATTTCCCCTACAAAAGAAGTACCCAAAAAAAATAATATATAATCCCAAATAACCCCTAATATGATAACCCCAAAAAATAAAAATAAAAAAAGGGGTGAAACCAGCAAAACACAAAAACCCAAATGCGCGTTTGCCACAAGCTTCTTTTCCTTTGGGCATCATTTATCAAAAAATGCTTAACGGCAAGGGGAATCCAGAAAACCCCCCCCGGACAAGTGGTTTGTAACAAGTATTTACATTTTTTATGGGGGTTTGGGGGACTTTTTTTTTTTTATTTGTGTTTACAGCGAAAAAGTCCCCTTCATTTTTATGTGGTTTGGACAAAGATCCCCCGGAAAACTATACAAATGTTTGGGGCGGTTTTACACCCAGTTTTTTCCACAGGAAAAAAAATAAAAAATGAACAGTTTTTTTTATGGCGTTAAAGACCGAAATACCTGTTGTATGAATACACGGGATTTCCCGTTGAGTCATTGGAAGGTTTACTTTTGGTTTTTGATGAGATTTCCCGATGGAATCCCCGTGGATTTCGACTTGAAATACTTTTAGGTGGAATGTATGAAAGCTGTCTGTTAAAATGGCTTTGTTGCCCATAGCAACAATCGGGCCATAAAAACCAATGAAACCCCTTTCATTTTTCCAGAGCACTATATGAAATGAAAGCGGAGCTCTGGTTGGTTGCTACAGGCTCTGGTTGGTTGCTATGGGCAGCAAAGAAAGTCTTACACCTAGACAGTTTTCATATATAAGGCCCTTGAAGTTCACCATGTAAACAATCATTTTTTTAATGCATAGTGATATACTTGAGCACGTTTTTATTAAATTTTTTTTTACAAATATCGTCGTAAAATGGATCTTTTTAAGCTCTACATTTCACAAAATTGTGAAAAAAGTCAGTGCAGTCTAATATACCATTAGGAGCCAGTTAGATATTTTTTAGAGCAATATAGTAAGTTTATTGATGCAGATCTATTTCCCATGTGAAGAAGAGGGACATTTCAAGAGCAAAGAGGAACTAGAGGGACATGGTTTAAAAATAGGGACTGTTATCTCCAAAGGAGAGACACTTGGGAGGTATGTCTTTAGGCTTTAGTCAGGAATCCTTAGATCTCTTGTTACTTGGCCTCGTTGTACGGTCACTGGTTTAAGGCCTTGTTCACATTGAGGCAGATTTATCAATACTGTCTAAACTTAGACCATGTAAACTTAGACTAGTAAGAATTGCAATACCACACTTTTCATAGTGTTTCCTTTAAGGCTATGTTCACACGGGGGAATTTCAGCGCGCATTTTGCATCGTATTTGTGCTCTAATATGAGCGAGATGCGCGCTGAAATTACAGTAATCGATAGTTCTCATAGAGAGCTATGGATTACGCCTCGTCTTCCCGCTCGGACAATACGATCGGGGAGATAAGTGACATGGCAATTACTTGCGGCGAATACGCGCCGCGAGTAATGAATGTCAAGGGGGCCGACGGGCTACCCCCCCACCCCCTGCGTTGCGGGATTACACGCCGATCAGCGCGACTCCTGAACACCCGGCGTAATTGCAGGGCCCCACTATTACGCCGTGTGAACATAGCCTAAGGGTAGGGAATTATAGTGTGACCAATAGTCCTACCTCTGATGCGTCTGACAATGGCCACATGAGTTTGCCGAACAATGCGGCGATTTGCGGACGCATCAGAGGCAGGACTATCGGTCGCACGGTGTATTCCTACCCTAATAGGGGGTGGAATTTATGGACTAGGCAACTCTCTTGTAAAGACTGCTGACAGTCATGGGAGCTTGCTGCAAATGTGTTTATACTGCTACCATTGGGTTCAGCATGATCTGGATAAATATGTATACATGGAAATCCTCCACAGCTTTTGTCATATGACTATGGCTGTATAAAGAGAAACTGGATCTGGATCTCCGCGCTACAAGAGCTGCAAGGATATTTTATGTATCTATCCTAAAATAAAAATTACTTGTCGGATTCTGCATTTGGTGTACGTGAGTATTTTCACATGATATTGCAAGTGGATTTAGGGTCGTTTTTTTTTACTCTCAATTTACAGTCAGTAACAAGTTCCATTCATTTCTAAGTGGTTTTGGCTACGAACCCCCTGTTAAAAAAATACATACAAATGTTTTGGACCTTTTTAAAAGGGTTTTTACCCACTCCTTTGACGCAATGTAAATTTCCATGTGTTTTCCGCATGGAATACAGCCAAAAACTGAAGATGTTCAAAGTATTTTTTACGACGAAAAATTGAACGTCGAAAATACATGTATGAACTACAACACATATTTTCTATTGAGGTCAATGGAGATGGTTTCCTTTCGGTTTTAGGCAAGTATTTTAAGTTTGAATCCGCGTGGATTTCGATTTGAAATACTTGTCCTGTGGACAGAGCCTAAATAGAGTAGATGGACCGTAGCGTATTTTCTAGCATCAGTATGCCTGTTTTTGACGACCGATTTTAAAATAAGATCAATAAGTTTTTGATGACAGGACACCTCGGTCTTTTTCCCGTTTAAAAAAAAGCTGAATGTGTCCATAGGATGAAATGGTAAGATGGAGGCCAAAAGTATGTCCCTTGGCCTCCATTTGGCCAGTAAACATTTGTATATTGCAACGAAAAAAAATAAGGAAGTTCGTTATTTTGGGTTGGGGCCCATTTATATGGTACATAATAAAATGGGAAGGGTTTGGGTGTATCAACTTCCTGTTTGTGACACATTAGTATATGGGAGGGGGAAAACTTTTAAAAGAGGGGTGTTGCCCCCCATGGGCCCTCCCCCCCCCTGGTCCCCCCAAAGGGCTGCTCATCCTGGGACATTTTAAGATCAGTACAGGGCTGTGTCCCTTTGTACTGAAAAGAGGCGTATAGCCCACCAGTCACTGCGATCTAAATAATGAAAGGGGCAGTCAGGACAGTACCCCCGCACGTATGTAGGGGGCGCTTAGACCACCAGTCAGTGATGACCACGTAATCATGTAAGAGCAATACAAACATGTGTACCGCCGTACTTAGAGAGGATATTAGAGCAATCATGCATGCACCTCACTAATACATGTAAGAGCGCAGGACATGTAGAAATGATGTATGTAGAGGGGTGTATGCCCGCCAATCATGCATGCACCTCAAAAATTACAGTACATGTAAGGCAGTCGGAATGTAGTACTGCCTGTACTTTGGTTGGAGCACTCTGTAATCAGCGCACCCTGAAAAATCAGAGGTTTTACAGTAAAATTCATAATTGGCTTGATGATTGTCTGGCACATTGTATCTTGAAACCTCACTCAACGTGCAGTGTCCCATTGTATGTTAAAAATATTGTATTCTGAATCCGTTGCAACCTGAGGGATCACTGTGCTATAGAAGACTGTGTCCCGCACTCACCAGCTGGGAGGTGGGGATTGTGGGAGAAAAGATACTGGCACTACTACTTTTATAGCGAAGGGCGGTTTATACACTCGCAGTGGGCCCACATCAAAGTGTTTTGATCTGGGTGTTAAAAAAAAACAAAGGGGGGAGGTGTGGTCTTTTCCAAACTCACTCCCCTGTGCCCTGCATCAACGTGTAGGGGTCGACTTTATATCCCCTAGATGCAGGTTTTTTTCCCGGGACAAAAAATTGCCCTTAAAAGGGTTTTGCCACGATGTAAAGTGACATGGGATCCTTAAAAAGGGTATTTAATGACTTTTTAAATTATGGATTTCAAAAAATTGCAGGAGAGGAGCTAAGCTCCTTACCCCGCCCTTAGTTACTTAAAAACTTCTATTAGTAAGAGCTGCTGGCCCTTTGACAGAGAAAAAATTTTTATTGATGAAAGGGGCTGAAGGCTTTCAAGGGGACCCGGGGGGAAATATGTTGTCTTTTTTATACAGAATCCACAGTTGTGTTTATTATTTGAGGGGGAAAATTTCCACGATCCTAGCATGGGCCTTGCTTGGTGTGTCTCTGGGTCTTCAGGTGGCTTTTTTCATTTGTTCTTGCAGAAAAAAGGACGTCCTGGCAAAACCCCTTTTTAAGTGGGGGTTTTCATTTCCCGTCACTGTCCTGGGGTGGGGTTATATAATGACTTAAAAATTGTATTTTTTCTTAATTTTTCTAGGTCCGGTATTCTGCTCTCATACAGTAGTCTTGGTTGTATTACTTTCCATCACCCTATTGTTGCAGATGAATATAAAATCTTGTAATCCCCATAATTTGTGCCCTCTGTGACTCGTTGCACTCGGCTCTTTTATTTGATGCGTGTTGATTGATTTTATTGTTGGAAATTGCTCTGAAAATAGGCTGTTTAGGAGGCAGCATTGATTTCATGCTCGTCAGAAGCTGCCGTGACGCTCTGATGACTTTGCCTTGACAGATCTGGGCTTTCAGCTGTTATAAGTAACATTACAGCTTTCTTTTCCTTGGTTCTCCCAGCTTTTCTGTTGGGTCATGTTTACTCTGGAAGGTTTCTGTGCGTTTTTACCTATGTGGCACTTTTACTGCAGAAGCCAGTTAAGCAGGGTTACAGTGGGTACATACCACGTTTAGTCGCCTTTCCAGACCTCTGTTATGGATTTTTATTTGGATACCTGAAAAAATTATCTGAAAGGATATCATGACTGATACATGGGGAACAATAGGTCAAATCTAGTAGACTTCTGGACTACATTTGTTTATTGAATGTTGCACCTTCTGTGCTGGAAGGATAAGCACGGTCGAAGGCACAGAAGGCGTATATGTTCAAGAAATAGAGCATAGTCACTTTGGACTAAGTTAACCTTATTTCTTAAAGGGGTTTTATCTTTTCATCATTTGGCAGCCATTTATACTGGTTGCTAAGCAGAGCTTATGAAATGGAGGGGCGTGTTTCTCCTCCCAGCAGGGAGTATCTTCTCTCTCTGCAGACACGCCCCAAAGTGTGCACGTGAGAATTAATTCTGTGTGAGCCGGGGGAAGGGAAAGGTTCTCAGCTGTCGGAGACTAAGGAATCATTGGAAGTGAAAAGCTACGTGTATATCTACATTTCTCGTTCTCTCTAAATACTTTGTAACTAGAATGGACATTTGACATTCAGGACTCTGGGAAAGAAGGGTTTTTTTTCTCTCTCTCTCTCTCTCTCTCTCTCTCTCTCTCTCACAAAACTCAGTGATATATCCTGCAGATTATTACACCTCTGAACTCTACAGATCTGCAGAACAAAACTATGTACTTTAACTGTGTGTTTACATGGGACTGCACAAGATCTCTCTCTCTGCTGCAGGACCTCTGATCACTGTCAGTGAAAAGAGCAAACACCGCACGCATACGTCGCAACTACAACTGATTGCTGACAGTGAAAAGAGCAAACCCCCACTCATACGTCGCAACTACCACTGATTGCTGTCAGTTAAAAGAGCAAACCCGCACGCATACGTCGCAACTACCACTGATTGCTGACAGTGAAAAGAGCAAACCCCGCACGCATACGTCGCAACTACCACTGATTGCTGTCACTGAAAAGAGCAAACCCCGCATGCATACGTCGCAACTACCACTGATTGCTGTCACTGAAAAGAGCAAACCCCGCATGCATACGTCGCAACTACCACTGATTGCTGTCAGTGAAAACCGCTCTCTCTCCCTTTTTCTCCTTGCGCGCTCCCTTCCACAACCTCTCACCTGCTACTCTGTTTGACGCGCGTTCCCAAATACGACCTGGGCGGACCCAACCGGAGCTCTCACTTCGTTTTCAACCATTAAACAAACGTCCCGTTCTCTTAAACCATACCACTTTACCTATGGTAACCAAGGACCTACAACCTTAGATTTTTGGTCCCCTCCTTTTCAACTATGATCTTTGAAACAAGAAAACCCCTTTAAAGATCCATTTCTGTATTCATTGGAATACTTTTTTCAGGTGTCTTAAAGGTATGTTCACACGGCCTATTTGGACGCTGTTTAGACGCTGATTTTTCAGCGCCCCAAACAGCATCAAAACCTCACCTGAAGAGGGACAAGTTTTTGAAAGAGGGCAAAAACCCTGACCAAAAAACGCGTTGAGAAACACGGCTAAAAACGCGCCGTGGCTTTTGAAGCTCTCCATTGATTCTTAAGAATTCACATGACGCTTCTTTTTCAGCGCCCAAAACAGCTTCCAAAAAAGCGCCTAAAATGCGTCGTGTGTGAACGTTGTTTTACATAGGAATAGCTGAAAATGAACTGAGGGTGTTTTTTTATGCTGTTTTGGCAGCGGAAACAATCTAAAAACGATCCGAAAACTGCGTCCAAATAAGCCGTGTGAACATAACCATAAGGGCATGTCCCCACTGCACGGGTTTTCGGCCGGTTTTTCAGCCGGTTTGCGGTTTTTCAGACCGCCTGAAAAACCGTCCGAAATGACGCCAATTGCTCTATGGAAAACCCGTGCAGCAGTCCCCACTGCACGGGATTTCCGCCTGGCGGTTTGGCGGCAAAACATTGTAGAAGCACCATCTTCCGTCCGGTTTCTGGATGGATGATGTGCTTCTCAATGGGAGGGGGGAGGGCTTTTCTCCGCTCATCGCAGAGAAAAGCCGCCCCCCCGCGGCCGTGGGGACGGTATTTGTCCTGTGCCGTGTAAACGTGCCCTAAGAGAAACAGAAACACTTCATACTCGCAGCTCCAAGGCTGGACAAAATAAACCCTAGTGCTAGCTTGGAAAAATTACACAGTTGCAGCTCCCTGATGAATAATTGCTCACTCACCCATCTACTAGTGGGGCCACTGCCTAGAAAAAAAACTGCACAGTGGATAAGTACCAGTTCACACCAGTATGCAGGTATTTAAAGATACCCACTATGGAAGTCCCCAATGTGCAATTGTAGCATGAACCCAGCCTTAGTAAACCAAAAGTGTGTCGATCTATATCAAAATATATATCATCCTTGTGCAAGTTGTGTATTTAGTGCCAAAAATGGGATCATTCTCTGTTTTGGATGCAGTTTCTCATGGGGTTTTGGCGCTGTACCAGAGTCCAATACAAACTGCAATCGTCCTCACATTTTCAATGGAAAAAACAGCGTTGCCGTACGCACAACACTGATTTTTTGTGCTAAATCAGCTCTAAAAACAGCTTGAAATCTGCCTCTAAATCCCGCATCAAATCTGTGCCAACAATTGAAATTTGGTGTCGAGAATCCGCACTGAATCGATGTGGATTTTAGATGTAGATCCCACGAAATGTTGGGCAGTAAAAAACCTGTGTGAACCTATCCTTAGGTGGCCTCTACTTGGCAAAGTGTAAACTACTGGTCGAATTCTTATTTTGCAGTCGGTTTTTGTATTGTTGTCACTTTTTTGCCGCGGTATTAGGATTTCGGGCGCCCAATGTCATAGAACAGCACTATAATCCGCTGTTTTCCGGCGGATTATAGAACATGTTCTAATTTTTTGGTTTGGATTTGAAATCCGACCCCTTATTGAGGTCTATGGGGATGGTTTACAGTTGGATGTTTGGGTATTCTAAATACGGAATCCAATTTAAAATCTGACTGTAAACCCGTCCTGTGGAGATGTCACTAAGGCCCTGTTCGCACGGCTTTTTGCTGGCGTAATTGCGGGGCCGGATTTTGCCCCGCAATTACACCGGCAGCGGAGGCGGCCCCGGAGGCGGAGGCGGGGGGCCGGCAGCTCGCCGGCCCCATAAACATTCGTTATTCGCGGCGCCGTAAATAATTGACATGTCACTTTCTCCCCCCCCTCCCCCCCCCTGTGGCGGATTCGCCGAGCGGGTAGGAGAGACGGAATCCATTGTTCTCTATGAGAACTGTGGATTACCGTAATGACAGGGACAGATTTCAAACCCTACTGCAGGCAAATTTTCGGCCGCAGTACGGCTGAAATCCGTGCACAAATAAGCCGTGGGGAACGATACTAAGTGTGAAATAAAGGCGGAAAGATTGATTGGTGTGGTTGTTTAAAATCTATCATAACACTTGCATCTGACACAAGTCGGAATCTCTCAGTAGTGCAGCCTCAGGCGTCAGACCTGTAACGCCACGTGATTGTATCTCACTGTAGAAATAAGGTAGGGCAGGACCTCAACTGCGGCCTCAGCTTTTGGGGAAAAATAAAATCCCATCATGAATTTATTAATCTAAACATGGGAATGTGGGGTTTGTATTTTTCCAAACGCTGGGGGGCCCGCGTTTGGGGTGCCTGGTCTGGGTGTGGCCCCCGTGCACACATATTATGTTTGTATTATGGCCCTATGGATACAGGGGCCCAATGTATGAAAACGTTGGGTTTTTAAAATCATTTTTGCTATAAAAACCAATCGAGCTCATAGAAACCCAATCAGGTGCCCTTTCATTTCAATCGGCTCGGAAAAATGAAAGGGCCTGTTGTTGGGTTGTTTTTATGAGCTGTGATTGGTTGCTTGGCTGTGGTTGGTTGTATGGGAAACAGGGGTTTTTTTTGCCCCTAGCCCTAGTTTTATAATTTTCCCCCCATTGTGTGCCTATTGTACCTCCGGGGACACCCCTATTTTTCCTAAGGCAAAGTGGGGTAGTTTACACGGTGTAAAGCGGGTTTTCAGTACGGCTGCAATTCCCCAGGTGTTTGGGAAGTCGCCCCAAAATAGCCGTACTCCAAACCCCGGCCCCTTTGCATGTTTTGTTTGCGGTGGTATTTGCCGCAAGTTTTTTGCATGTCACTTATCTCCCGACGTCAATGCGATTGTAGGGCGGGGAGGGGGCGTAACCCATTTTTTCTTATGAGGGGGGATTCGTAATTTCACGCGGAAAAATTTAGAGCGCAATGCCCCGCGAAATACGTGCCAAATTACCCCGTGTGAACATACCCCCAAAAATGTTCGAGGTGAAATGGTTTGCCATAGGTTGTGTGCGAGGCTATGGTTTTTATCCTTTTTTAGCCAAAACAGTTTTGGGTTTAATTTTGGGTCCTTGGTGGCAGTGTTGGGGGTGGTGACGTGTTTTGTAGAAGGAAATGCCAGGAGTCTGCCCCCAGCGCCAGGTATTTTTGGAGGGTATCCCTTTTATGGGCAGAGTGACCTGACCCATTGTGTTGGTCAATGGGGGATCCACGGGTGTGCAGTGTTTCATTGTCGGGGGGGGGGGGGGGGGGGGGGGAAAAATGAAGTAAAGGGAAGGTTCCGACAAAACAGCAAAGGGTTTTTTAGGAGAAAAACTGTGCAGAGGGTATAATCTGTTTTCTTTGATTTATGTCAGTGGGACAGGAATGCAAGTAGTGGAAATGGAGGCGTATTGGCTGTGTTCACATTGATTGGGCCAAATTTGGATTTTTTTAGGGTTATGTTTCAGTTGGAATCCGTTTAAAATGATTTTCCCTTTTAATTTTAGCTGTAACACTTTTTGGAAAACACATTTTTTACTGAAGAAGGCCAAATGGGCGAAATTTGTTTATATGTTTTGTTAGGGGAAAAGGGTAATTTTTTAATTTTTAAGGGAAATAAAAACCTTTTTTTAAAAAACCCATATCCTCGCTAATCAAAAAAAGTTTTTTTTTTTTGGGAATTGAGCCCGGGTCCATATTTTTCGCCCTCATCCTTCCCGATTTTAGCTGTAGAAAGGGGTAGATTTTTTTTTCGACGGGAATGAAAAAAGCAACAGCACTCAAAACACAAAAATTTTAACTTTGGATATACTTCTGGGCAACCCTGGGGCAGGGAAAATTCCCATTGAAATAGAGCTAATCCATGTCGATAACTGTTTAAAAATTCCCTAAAAGGGCAGAAATCTGTGACCTTGGATTTCTGCAAGGTTTTTTTCCCTGATGGACTAAAAGATTTAGATTGTGCAATGACAAAAATTTTTAAGCAGCCAGGTATTTAGAAGAGATCTGTATTTGTCTTTGAACATTTTTGTGACCGCATCCAACCGTAGTAGTACAATGTGGAACCAAAACCCAAAAAATATGTGTACGGTTTGTGTTTTTTTTTTTTTTGTTTTTTTTTTTTATCTTAATTTTTTTATTGAAGAAAATTTTGTTTAAAGAGGAGAAAAAAAAGGCAAGTACCAACAGGTTTTGTTTTTTTTACATGGGGTTTTGTCTTTTTGTAATGTGTTTTCCGTTGGATTTATGTAATCTTGACCAGGTGGGTGAAGTTGTAAAATGTGTTGTCGAGGTCAAGTTTTCCTTTTATTATCCATTAATCCTACAGGTATAGTAAATTACTGCGTGAAATTACACTGAGGGATAAAAGACAGGATAAGCCGCCCCAGGACCACTGCAATTTTTATGGTGGTCCCCCAGCGGGCAGATTTTATTGATGTGGTGTGTGTAACTTTCTTCTCGTTTTGTGATTGACCAAGAAACCCTGCGCAACAGTTTAACAAAACGGGAATTATATGCGGTTACAAGCATTAATTATCTAACAATTTCAAGAAAACAGTTTTTTTTTTTTTTTTAAAAATATGCTCTATATGTACAAGAAATAACTACTAAATGTGCTCCTATGTACAAGAATTTGAAATACTTTTAATTGTTCCCTTTTACAGGAAATAATCTATAATTTTGCCCCCGTACAAGAATATAACTCTATAATACTGCCCCCCCGTACAAAAAATAAATATATAAAACTGCCCCCGTACAAGAATATTTAAATACTCAATACTGCCCCCCAGTACATGAATATAAATACTCTAATACTGCCCCTATGTCAAGAAAATAACTACTCTTAAAACTGCCCCTATGTAAAGAATGTAACTATATAATATGCCCCTTTTGTAAAGAATATAATGCTATAAAACTGTCCCTATGTACAGGAATTAATTCTTAAAGCGTCTTTTGTACAAGAAAAAAACTATATAATATGCCCCCTATGTACAAGAATATAACTACTATAATACTGCCCCTTTTCAAGAATATAATACTTAATATGCCCCAAGTACAGGAATATAAAAACTATAATACTTCCTCTATGTACAGAATAAACTATATAATACGGCCCCCCTTTGTACAAGAATACAACTGCTATACTACTGCCCCTTGTACAAGATATAAAATACTATATACTGACCACATTTACAAGATTATAAATACTCTATAATGCCCCTATGTACAAGGAATATAACTACTATAAAACTGCCTCCAATGTACAGGAATATAACGTATATAATTTGCCCCCTATGTACAGACTATAACTACTATAATACCGCCCCCTATGTACAGGATATAACTGCTATTATACTGCCCCTATGTACAAGAATATAAACTACTCTAATACTGCCCCCTAGTACAAGATGTAACTGCTACTAATACTGCCCCTTTTGTACAAGAAATATAAATACTATAATACTTGACTATATATGTTCATGAATATCAAACTACTTATAATTCTGCCCATATGGGTACAAGATTATAAAAAAAAATACTTATATTACTGCCCTAGGTTACAAGAATATAACTACTATAATACTGCCCTCAATGTACAGGAATATAACTACTATACATATACTGCCCTCTATGTACAATGAATATAACTACTATAATACCGACACCCCTATGTACAGTATATAACTACTATAATACTGCCCCCTTTGTACAGAATATTATACTATAATACCTGCCACTAATACATGAAAATAACTAACTCTATTACTGCCCCTATGTACAAGAAATATAAACTACTATAATACTGCTCCAATGTACAGGAATATAATACTATATTACTGCACTATGGTACAAACGAATATATACTCTATATACCGCCCCCTATGTACACAGATAATAACATACTATAATACTGCCCCCTATTCATAGAATTTAACTATATATAACTGCCCACATATACAAGGAATATAATACTCTAATACTGCCCCTATGTACAGATGTAACTACTATAATAGCTGCCCCTTATGTACAAGAAATATAACTACTAGAATACTGCTACTATGTACAGGAAATTTATCGCTATAAATACCTGCCCTATGTACAAGATATATACTACTATAATAACTGCCTACTATGCTACAAGTATATAAATACTATAATACTGCCCCCATGACAAAGAATATAACTACTATAATACTGCCCACTAGTACAAGAATATAACTACTCTAATAATGCCCCCTTATGTACAAGAATTTAACTACTCTAATACTGCCCCCCTATGTAAAGAATATAACTACTCTAATACTGCCCCCTATTGTACAAGAATGTAAATGCTATAATACTGCCTTTATGTACAAGATTTATAACTTACTATAATATGCTCTCTATGTCAAGAATATAACTACTATTAATACTGCCTCCCTATGTTCAAGATATATATCTACTATAATTCTGCCCTTCTAATGTACAGATTTAATATATAATACTGCCTCCTATGTACAAGGATATAATTACTATAATACTTGCCCCCTATGTACCAAGAAGATAAACTACTATAATACTGCCTCCTATGTACAAGAATATAACTTACCTATAATACTTGGCTCTATGTAAAGAATATAGACTATATAATACTGCTCCTATGTACACAGAATATAAATACTATAATACTGCCTTCTTGTACAACGAATATAACTACTATAATACTGCCCTCCTATGTACAAGAATATAACCAAACCCCCCCCCCCCCTACATATATTACTGCCTCCTATGTAAAAATATAACTTCTATAATACTGCACTCATATGCTACTAGAATTAAACTATAATTACTGCCCCCTATGTTACAAGAATATAACTACTATATATACTGCCCCCTATACAAGAATATACACTAATCTAATACTGCTCTTACACTATGCTAGATATAACTACTCTAATAATGCCTCATATGTACAAGAATATATATATCTATTATACTGCCTCCTATGTACAAGAATATAACTACTATAATACTGCCCCCTATGTACAAGATATAATACTACAATACTGCCTCCTATGTACAAGGATTATAACTACTACAATACTGCCTCCTTTGTTACAAGAATATAACTATCTACAATTACTGCCTCCTATTTTTTTGTACAAGAATATAACTACTATAATTACTGCCCCCTCATGTACAAGAATTATAACTGCTTTATATACTGCCAACTATGTACAAGAATTATTACTGCTATAATAGCATGCCCACTATGTCAAGAATTTAACTGCTAGTAGTACTGCCCCTTATGTACAAGAATATTACCATATGATCATTAGTCCCATTTGCACCTGATTGCGCGTTCTGATTGTTGTGTGACAATGATTCTTGCATATTAGGAAGCTGTTGTTTTTCTGTTTATCAGAAAATGATTTTTGCCTCAAATTTCCTTCTGTGGCCAAGATGGAGCAGTTCAGTATTTTTGTTACTTCATAATGGAGAGAAAATGTTTATTGTCCGTGACGAATTTTATACAGGATTTGTTTCTTCCCTGGATGGATGGATGGGCCTGGGGTTTGATCTATGGAGATTAGTCCTCGTTTTATTTAGTCTATTTCAACAGGTGCAGTGAACCCGCGATCGTGGATCTAAGCTGCCAAAGTTTTGGTAACCTGTACCTTTTCTCCCTTCATAAAATTAATATGTGTTCATCTGAGGTGTAGCTCAAAATGGGTAATTTTGTTTTGCAGAGAGTCAGGTAGGTGTGTGGAAAGAGATTTTCTTTTTCTGGAAACTTGTTACTTCTTGGTCAAGCTTCACTGAATTGTATCAAAAGGCTCATGGGGAAAGAGATTGGACTCCGGCAGCGCCACGATTGAATGTGGCGTTACCTTAGGTCAACATCCCAATCATCCACAATATCAGTGGGATTAAAAAGTCGTGCCGTTATTCATTCTACAGAACAGCTGTTTCGGGGGTTTACTATGTTATAGGCGCTGAGGTGGAGCTCAATAGGGGTTATGTTCCTCATAATAGAAGAAGGCAACCGTGACTTGAGAAGCGCTACATCCATATCTATTGCTCTTTCGATGACCTTTTTTGATTTTTTTTTTTTTTCTCATTTTAGTTACGCAACATGGTCTCCACACGCCTTCATGGTGGCTTCTCCCTAATGAGGATCATTACCCCTTTTAAGCCACACCTCTGTGCCTTCTTCAGGAAGCAGTACTCTACTCTTCACTGATGATGCGGCAAAACCCCCAAAACATAGCTGTCTGAGATGAATTTCTGGTTGGCATCCATCCATTTACTTAGCATGACTCAGTGAGTCGGAGTGAGTGGACGGTGAGGAACTTAATATACACATAGGGGCAGAATCCTAGATTCCTTTCCACTGACTCACTTTAGACTCCATCTGGGTGGGGGCATTTGTTTTTTGAGGACACTGAAATAACCAGTGACGGTTAGTCGAGTCTGGGGCCCTCCATGCAGCTACTTTATATGTCTTTGCACTCCGCTCTGCCTTGCTCTCTAAAAAGCAGCCCTGTGCCTGCCATGGCCCAGGTGACCACCATACCCAGGTGGCCCACCAGTGGTTTTCCCTGTGGCTCTGTGTGAGCCTGGCGCTAACATTCTGGATTTGCCACAGACCCCTTGCAGTATTAATATACACCATGGCGTGTCGGGAGTATTTTTTTTTGTCTGTGCATTTTTTTTACTATTGTTTCCAACAGATTTTTTGGATAATTGTATGATAACTGGAGTGGTCTGACCACTATGACCCCCTCGATCACAAAGAACACAGGATCCTAAGCCTCCTGGGGAAAATAGTCATGTTGCTGAGCGCTGGCTTCTTCAGTCCGAGACATTGGATGAAGGAACACTGCACTTGGCTGTTTTGGTCAGTCCATAGATCTATGAATAGAGCCAATTGGTGGCTTGTTTCTCGACATCTGCAACATTCGGATTCAGCAAGAAGCCATTTAAGGGGTTTTGCCCACTAAAGTTAAATTGATGTGGGATGTTTGTAAATTAATTAAGAAACGTTTTTCCACCATTTCATTAAAAACATGTGCACCGTTTCAGTTTTAGTGCTCCCTTAGTGATTCCATTGTTTACGAGCTTCATCTACAGGGGTACGACCAGGGCTTAGAGCTTTTCACTCCTAGGTCGCACCTGCTCAAGACATCACCTCTCCTTCAGGCAGCTACTGAGTGTTCAAACCCCAGGTGCTGTCATTCTACTCCCGTCCTCTGTCCTCCTTAGTAATTTAGTCAATAATACGGTGCATTAAATAAAAAATGAAACCTCAATCAGGTTCTGTTCATTGGGAAAGAGAAAAAAAAAATCCTCAGGTTTTGGTTCCTGCAGGGATTTTGAAACGCGGACCATGTGCCTAGAGGCAAAAGTTTTACCTCTGAGCTAAATTGTAACTTCTCACTGCTCTTTAACTTAGAACAGGACAATTTATTTGATAGGAAGGCCTGGTGATGTGTCATTCCTGCTGGAGGCACTATGATATGCAATTAAAACAAATTACAAACGGCCCATTCTGAGCCCACAGAGCTGGAGGAGGAGGTATGAAATGAGATCGTTTGGCAAAAACCCCTCTTTATTGGGTGGCTTCTTTTCTGTCGGCGCTGGCTTTACTTAGTCCGGCATTCTTCTGAGTGGCGTGATCAATTAGCTACGTTTTTTCCTGCAGTTCAAGGTTGACAGAGGTTTTAATCAGCGGCATTGACTCGTGACCTGTAATTTAGGTTTGGAATTTGTTATTTTTAGGTTCATTATAAGAACATGTCTTGACTTCTCCCGTTTCCATCAGCAATAAGATCTTCACTCTTTGCATTCCTACATGGGTATAGCGCTATCACCGCCATGGAGCCAGTAATAGCCAGATCTATCTCATGGAAACAAAATGATAGGAATTGTAATTAGTTTTAATATTTGTGCTGTTTCATTTCCTTAAAGGGGTTGTCTCAATACGGAAAGATATGTTTAAATTGAGGGGACCAAAAATCTAAGCATGTACGTCTGGGTTACCATTTCACTAAGTGCTATGGTTTAACGAATGGGCTGTTTTTTATTATAGTGCTTTGCAAACAGTGTTTGAGCCCAGGTCGGGTTACGACCGCTAAAGCATTACTGGCTGTTGGGTTGTGCGTTGTATCCTGCCCAGGTCGTGGGCTGAGAACGTGCAGGCTGAAACCATGTACGTGTGAGGCTAGTGAACAAGGTTGCAGAACAGGAACACGCAGGGGGTATGTAATCAAAGACGGGAGTGCATGCACCGCGAGAGAGAGAGATCTCCATGTGCAGTCCTGGTAAAAATGGAGAAAACACAGCAGTCTCAAGTTAAAACAGAGAAATGCAGCAGTCTATGTAAGATGTACTGTCCTATGTACAATTACATGCAGATAGGAGAACACAGCTGTTTGTGTGCAGTCCCACGCTATTTAAAACAAGTTTGTGACACGATAGCAGTCCCACGGTAAATCACTTTTTGTGGTAAATACATTAAAAAAAAACAATAAAAAAAATTTATTAAAAAAAACCCCCCCCCCCCCCCCCCCCCCCCCCCCCCCCCCCCACACACCAAAAAAAACAAAAAAAAAAAAAAAAAAAAAAAAAAAAAGAAAAAAAAAAAAAATCATGAAAGGAGAACACAGCTGTATCAGCAGACCCATGTAAGCACTCGTTCAGTCCCACGCAAATTAAGAGAAGAGGACACAGTATACTGTGCTCAGAGTCCCACGTAAATAACTTTTCTGAGACAGATGCGATGGAGGTTCCCACAGAAACAACTTTGTGATACAGATGTGCAGTCCAATGTAAACACAAACCGATTAAAAGCGTATAGTTTTGTTCTGTAGATCTGTAGAGGTCAGAAGTGGAATAATCTGATGGATATAGAACTATGTGAGAGTGAGACAAAGAAAAAATAAAATTACCCATCTTTTCGCTGATGCTGAATGTCAAATTGCCCCTTTCTAGGTTCAATGTTATGTACTGAGAGCCATACATTTAGATAATACACTATTGAGTTCTCTTAGGTTTCACATTCCAATGATTCAATGACAGCTTGAGAACCTTCCCTTCCACCCTGCTCACAACAGAATGAATCTATACATTCTGCTCACTTTGACGCATGTATGCAGAGTGTTAAAGTACTCCCTGCAGGTAGGAGAGGCAGAAAACCCAACCACTCAATTTTCACAAGCTCTGCTTGCCAACCAGCATAAGAAGGCCCAACTGTTGCATTCGTGACAAACCCCTTCTATACATTCAAGTCATCTGTCGCTTTGAATGGTCGACTCCAAAATTACTCTCATAGAGTTGGAAGTATAAAATTCTGTCTGCCTGTCAGCCACCAACTAGGGGGAGCTCACCTGCTTACGCTTATACATTCACTTCAGTGCAGACTCTATGCAGTAAGTTCATCCGATGTTGGTGACTGCAGGCTAGTCTTGATGTGTTTTTTTTTACTTTATCTATGTAGAGGATTTGGAGGCTTTGATATTGAAAAATATAGATGCTCTTACACCGCTTACCAGATTACAGTTTATATAATTGCTCCAACATCTGATATGGTAAACAAGTGTGGAGTCGGGTTACTCTCGGAATTGTTCCACTGATTACGTTGATGTAAGGTTACCATTGTTGGTAAGTTGACATTGTATATAATAATAGAATCGAGGCTCTTATACAATACTTTTTCACTTGGACGGACTCTCAGATCTGTTCATCAGGTTTTATTTTTTTTTTTGCTGTTACTGATGTATTTCAGCTGTGTGTCATATGACAGGGAAGAAACACGGTGCCATTCTTATTCGCTCTTGGGATGCTAGGAAGATAATATATGTGTTATATATACCCACTCACAAGAAGTTAAAGGGGTTGTCTCACTACAAGGATTGATTTTATTAGTTAAGATCTTGCAAAAACAAGTCACTTTGCATTTTGTGTCCATTACCAGTGTCCTACCTATTCCTAGATATCCCCTCTTGTCATGGGCTGCATCGCTCCTCAGGTCGATTATCAGCTACAGACCTGTTTGATTACTCTCCTGATTGGCTGGCCAGCACTGGCTTTCTATAGCTACAAGACCTGGCTTCTACTTGCAGCCAGTTAAACACGCCCCTGAATTCAAGTGAAAACAAGAAATAGGACTGATGGTGAGAGAATCAATGTAGTGAGGACAACCCTGTAAGGGTTTGTGGCTTTCTTTTGTTTCAAATTCAGGCTGAACATAATTTCTTGCAATTTATTTTTTTAAATGAACTAAATGTATGAGCAATCAGTCTTAAATTTTTAGAAGCACATTTCCAAACTGTTCTCTGTTTTACTGACTTTTTGACCACATACTTGCTGATATGGCCACTGACTCTTGAGCAGTCATCTGGCACGGTTGTATCAAAGATATGGGAGACTGGGGGGGGGGAGCAGTCACAGTAAAGGCAAAGGAAGTGTATGTCTTTTTGGCTCCATCACACACCGAAGAGCGCTTCATTGTAAACCAATGCCCTGAGGAACAGATGATGTTACCGATATCAACTCAGGCTCGTTAAAGGGAGGTGAGAATAAAAACAAGTTTCACGTCAGACCATTCATAACTCTATACCTCAGGGTGGTCTGCGGGCTAGACGCCCAGCACTGGTACCTGACCCGGCTGATGCATAGCGCTCTCCTTGATGTCTCCAGCATCGTTGGTGGCCATCATTTCTGCCTAATGTGAATTGACTTTCACCACTGAACGGCACTGAGGAGCACTGGTCCCTCGTCAAGTGTAGATGCTCCCGGGCCCATGCAAGACGATGATGCCAGTGCCTGGTGGTGGCAGCGTAGGTCATCTAGCACGCAGACCACGATGATGTCAACGGTTATGATTGGTTAAATGTGACATAACCATTGGTAGACTCTTCACCTCCCCCACATACCTGGCATACTGGAGTTGTGAGGCATGCATCACCGGTTCTGAAGGGCATCTATGAATAATGGTTATCGTTTATATTGGAAGCCCAAGAAGGACGTCAAATTCTTTGCCTTTCTTTATTGTGACTCTTCCATTCTTCTCTGTACTCTGATACAACACTGTCTGATGGTCACTGTGACACTTCTAAGCTCGTGGCTACTTCCATCTGATAGCATCCTGCTTGCAAGCCTCCCAATGGCGAGGGTACTGTTGATCAATTGTTAGGTGTTGCCTTGGTCCATGATGGCATAATGTGCAGTACCAGGATGAGGGGGGACGTTTAAATCCACAATGAATTGATCCCCTTTATGTTGATA
This sequence comes from Phyllomedusa bahiana, assembly GCA_025379985.1. Taxonomy (NCBI): domain Eukaryota; kingdom Metazoa; phylum Chordata; class Amphibia; order Anura; family Hylidae; genus Phyllomedusa; species Phyllomedusa bahiana. The sequence continues at coordinate 12,324 of JAODAL010044851.1, read as the reverse complement.
TATAGGGTTGGTATGATAGAGGGAGAAGCTGAGCTCTGTGATTATAGGGATATATGATAGAGGAGAGGAGCTGAGCTCTGTGATATATAGGGGTTAATATGATAGAGGAGAGAAGCTGAGTCTCTGTGATATATAGGGTTATATGATAGAGGAGGAGAAGCTTGAGCTCTGTGATATATAGTTTTTTTTTTGGGTTTTATGATAGAGGGACAAGAAGCTGAGCTCGTGATATTTAGGGTTATATGATAGAGAGAGGAGCCAGAACTCTGTGATATTATAGGGTTATATGCATGGGGGAGGAGAGAAAGTGAGCTCTGTGATATATGTGTTATATGATAGAGGAGAGGAACTGAGCTCTGTGAATATATAGGGTTATTGATAGTGGGGAGGAGCTTGAGCTCTGGGATATATAGTGTTATATGATAGAAGAGAGAAGCTGAGCTCTGTGATATATAGGGTTATATGAAGAGGACGAGAAGCTGAAGCTCTGTGATATATAGGGTATATATGTGAGGGAGAGAAGCATGAGCTCTGGACAGGTTCCTTTTAAGACGGGCAAGAGGTTCTACACGCTGTGTAGAATGCTAATATTCCTGTTTTCCTCGTTGCATGTAAATCAGTAGTGTTTTAGCTGTGTGGACAGACGATCTCCTAAACCAATCACATGATTAGCATTCCTCAGCTGGTAGACTTATGGCTATGATTTGCTCAATTTATGTGGAATTCTTCGTTATGACTCTTGCCAGATTAAAAAACATTGCAAAGTCTGTGGTAGATAGAGTCTCTGTTAATTTCTTTGACTAGGGAAAATCACAATGTACTGATCGTATTTCAGGTGGGAGGAAATATATATATATATTAAGGGCTGTCTGTGAATATTACTATGTACGGGTTGCAGTTGTTCTGTTGTTTCACTTGTCATTGTTCCCAAAGTTTTCATTACAACTTTTAATGAATTTATGTAATTTAGTAAAATTTGACAGGAGTAACCTTGATCTATGAGAAACATGAAGAAATCATATGCAAGTGTTGAAAGTGTCCACTATTACCAGTGCCAGGGGCAAGCTTGACTGTTTCACACTTGTAGTACAAATCTGCACTTTTTAAAGAGGATCTGTGACATCCACTGAGGGGTTCTGGTTAGTAAATGTGTTCCCTAGTGAAATAATCCTGGAGCCTCTTCTTCATATCTCAAGTGCTGTAGTGTTCCTATGTTATTTCTTCCTAGAAATGTATTCCTGAATCTGTCATGATGGGAGTTACCAATTTGGGGGAGTGCGTGTCCTTGCACAGTCTCTGACATTGTCCCAATCAGAGCTGACAGTGAGGTGAACAGACATGGACCTAATTGGTAAACACCCAGCTGACGAGTAATACATTTCTAGGGAGGAATTAACAGAGGAAATGTATTGTTAGTTTTCATCACGCAGTTGCAATGCAGGACTTGTTTTATGTGCTGAAGATGTATGTTTGGGAGGCGCAGTTTGTTTGCGCATAAAAAAAAATTAATTTTGCACTGACTATGAACATAAAAAGAGCGTTTCTCTGCATTTATTTTTTTTTCTTAAATATTTTTTTAACCACTGACGTTTTACACTAAATAACGTGATACATTACTTACTAAGGTTATTTTGGTTGTGTGGGTACACATACATACTATGTGTTTTTTTTTTTTTTGGTGTGTTATGTATGCACAATCATTTTTCTTTCTTAAATATTTTTTTTAATTTTTTAATTTTTCCAAACTTGTTTTTTGTAATCCCTTTTAAGGAATAAACTATTTCACACTTAAAATTGTATTAGCATACATCGGTTATATTCCTGTAGGCTAATACATTACGACTCTGTGTCTGTTTGACACAGTTGCTGTCAGAGAAACAACACAGATGCACCCTGACAAACAGATTAACTAATCAGTGGTATAGTTACAGGTGTCGCAGTTGTCCACTCAGAGCCCCACCTGCCAACTCAGCATGCGGTTTGCTGGGTCACACAGACCCAGACGATCGTAGCTGCCACGCCATAGGGGCGCAATGTTGTTAAAATCAACGTGCCGCCTAAGCTATCGGCTTGTGGCTAGACCCCGCTCCCAGCCGTAAACAAGCAGCAGTTAGTCACACATTGCACGGGTTTTTGGCAGTTTTTTCAGGCGGTGTGCGGTTTTGCGGAAACCGGACGGAATCTGTGCATCTCAATGTGAATGGGGAAGGCTTTTCTCCGCTCATCGCGGAGAAAAGCTGCCCCCCCCCCTCCCCACGGCGGTGGGGACGGCCGCAAAACTGTGCAAATACCGGTCGCATAACCGACCTTTATTTGTCACTTGCCGTGTAAACGGCCCCTCACTGTTTCCGGAGGAGGTGTCTTCAGAGGCACAGGAACCGGTGGTCCGGTCAGTCTCTCAGAGTGACTCGGGCAGAAGAGCAGCGTGCCAAAGCACTGTTCTGACTCCCAGCCACCAGCTATCGCCTGTCGTTTGCCACCCTCACCCCCCTCCCCACACACACACACTCTCTCTCTTTTTCTATCTATCCTATCCAGAGAGGGAGAGAGAGAGAGAATGCCTATAACGTGTATACCTGGCCGGTGGGGCAGACTTGCTGGGACTCAAAGCTGCTCTGGAACTACAAGTCCCAGCATGTCTGCCACAATGGCCTGTCTCATGTTACATAAGGTATACACATTACTAGCATTATATATACACTACAAAAAAAAAAAAAAATTACTATTTATATATATTATTATTTATATATTATATATATATCTATATATATATATAGTATACACACACACACACACACCTCTTTTCAGATTGGCTGGAGTGGGCAGCACACTCTGGGACTTGAGTTACATAGCGAGCAAGCTGTGGAGTTACACATACCACACTAGTTACGACATATAAAATATATATATTTATATATATATATAGATATTATATATATAGATATATAATATATATAAATATCTTATATATATATATATATATAATATATTATACACACATACATACACTCACCGGCCACTTTATTAGGTACACCATGTAGTAAAACGGGTTGGACCCCCTTTTGCCTTCAGAACCCCTCAATTCTTCGGGCATAGTTTCCACAAGGTGTTGAACGATCTAAAATTGGTCCAAGGGGCCCAAGAGTCCCGAAAAAAATTCCCCACACCTGACACCACCCCACCACCCAACCGTTGATACAAGGCAGGAGGATCCATGCTTTATGTTGTTAAAGAAATTCTGACCCTACCATCCGAATGTCGAGCAGAAATCGAGACTCATAACCAGGCAACTTTTTTCCAATTTTCTACTTCCAATTTCGAGAGTTTGGGCAAATTGAGCCTCAGTTTCCTGTTCTTACTGAAAGGAGTGGCACCCGGTGTGGTCTCCTGTGTGTAGCCCATCTGCCTCAAATTTGGCCGTATGGCTTCAAGATGTTTCTGCTCCCTTTGGTTGTAAGGGGTGCTATTTGAGTCATTTTCCCTTTTCTATCAGCTCGAACCAGTCTCCCCATTCTCCTTTGACCTCGGGCATAAAAAGGGCATTTCCCCCCAGGGGACTGCCGCTCACTGGATGTTTTTTTTTTTTTTTCGGCCCATTCTCTTAAACCCTAGAGGGGTTTTGTGCGTAAAAATCCCGGGAGATCAGCATTTCTGAATCTCAACCAGCCCTTTGGCACCAACACCATGCCACTTTTAAAAGGGCACTCAAATCCCCTTTTTTCCCCCTACTATGCTGGGTTTTAAATGCAGGGTTTTGTCTTGACCATGTCTACAGCCTAAAAAAACTGGTTCCGCCATGTGATTGGTGATTGAAATTAAGTGTTAACGAGCGTTGGAGGTGTCCTATAAAATGGGCCCGGGGATATAAAAAACAACACACACCTCTTTCAATTGGGTGGAGTGGCAGGCACACTCTGGGACTTATAGTTCCATAGCAGCAGCTGTGGAGTTTTGCATACCCCACAGTTACGCATATAAAAAAAATTTTTTATATATAAATATAAAATTTTAAATATATATATATTATTATACACAAACAATATATTTATTATAATAACACAATACATAAAAATATATATAACACAAAAATATATTTAATATATATATTAATTACCACATACAATATATAATATACAACATATTATATATATATTCACAATATAAATTTTTATATTAATATATACACACCCAAAATAATTTAAAATATAATATTATACACACAATAAATATATATTTAACACATACACACACAATAATAAAAAAAAATATATACATATAAATAAAAATTTATATATATATAAATAAATTTTAAAATACACCACACCCCAAAAATTTTCTAGATATTCAAATATATAGGGTTTGATAGCAATTAACAATGCTCCTTATATGGGAGCATAAGTCTGCAGACCTACCATTCAGCACTGCTGAGTGTTCAGCCCTGCGGCAGCTCAGTGGCCGTAAATTTTTGGGTTATTTTGTGTAAAGTCCAAGCCTGTTATAAAAGATGTATTATCTGGTCTTCCGTAACTAAAGAGAAGACTTGCTGTGTAGCCTGTGTGTCCGGAGCATTTATAATGTAACGCATGGCTCGGTGACAGGGCAGATGCGCTGCTGCTGACAGAGCGGATAGATCTGCGCATTGTCGGGAATTTTCCTTTTGTGCAGTCCGGGCACTCGTGATAAATGACGGCTGTGCTACTGCTGTATGACGTGTATTATACCCAATGTGACATTTCCCATTAATAGCATTATCCAGCCTCATTTACCAGCAGCAAACAAACATAATTGTATTGATCATCACAATCTTTTCTTAGAGCTCTACGTTGTGCTGTTACATCTCCTACAGAAGTGCTGGGTGTTACTGTTCTGCTTGTCATGGGGCGTGTCACTGCACTTCATTCAAGCAGTCCTTTGTTTTCCCCTTAGTTTATTAGAAATTGCTTTTTAGGTTGCACTGTAGTACCAGTAACTTTTCTTAGCTGCAGCTGCATACAGGATTTCTGGCTGATGCAACAGTCTGTTAGGTCACATGACCTGCTCTAGGAATAGCTGAAAAAACGTTGTGCTTTTCATGCTGACAGCAAGTAAGGCTCGCTATACATTCTCATGAGACTGACTTTGAACCTCCCAGGGGAATGCACAGAGAGATTCACTTCCAGGTCACATAACCATACCGTGTTTTTATCAACTCAGAGCATGGGTCACGTGACCCAGTGGCAGCAGTGAGAAATCCTGTATTCTGCTGCAGGTAAACTAAATTACTGGTACTACTGTGTACCTGGAAGCAATATCTAATGGACTAAGGGGAAAGAAAATTTGAGTAGTCCTCTAAGGGCTGGTCTGCTCTGGTATCTGTATAAATGGGGAGCTGCATTTGGGATCTGTGCAGATGGGGGCTTGAATCTGCGGTCTGTTTCAATGCAGGGTTGAGTTTAGGGTTTGTGTAGCTGGGGAGCTGAATTTAGGGTCAGTGCCGGTGGGCTGATTGAAGCTGGGGTCGGTGCCGGTGGGCTGGTTGAAGCTGGGGTCGGTGCCTGTGGGCTGGTTGAAGCAGGGAGTGTTGCCGGAGGGGTGGTTGAAGCCGGGGTCGGCGCCGGTGGAGGGGTGGAAGCTGGGGTCGGCGCCGGGGGAGGGGCTAAAGCTGGGGTCGCCGCCGGTGGAGGGGCCGAAGCTGGGGTCGCCGCCGGTGGAGGGGCCGAAGCCGGGGGTCGGCGCCGGTGGAGGGGCCGAAGCCGGGGGTCGGCGCCGGTGGAGGGGCCGAAGCCGGGGGTCGGCGCCGGTGGAGGGGCCGAAGCCGGGGGTCGGCGCCGGTGGAAAGAGTTTGATGTGAGGTGTACAAATAAGTGGTCTACTCAGAGGTGTGTACAGATGGGGTACTGATCTGGAGTCTTTGTACAAGTCTGGCTTGGGGTCTGTATAATAGGGGAAGACATGATCTGGGGTCTTTTTTTGGTTTTCTGTTTTATCATTTTTTTGGGGGTCCTGATCTCGGGACTTCATTTTTGTGGGTGTGGGGTCTATATTTATTTTGAGGGTCGGATTTTGATATCTGCATTTTCTTAGGCGCTCTGGCCTGTAGTCTGTAATTGTTTTATGGGATACGTCAAAAAATATACGCCAATTTTTAAAATGTCCCTTTTTTCTTAGAAGTTGGCCGCATGTGTTTACCCAGCTAGTAATGTAGAAGCTTTGTGCTTTGTGTTCTGGCTCTTTTAGGTGCCTCACATGTTGGCAGTTTGACGGCTGCAGGTCTCATATGGCAGGAATGTCTCGCTGGCACTCTTCTGGGTATGGGGTTTACATACTTGGACACATCAACAGTGATAACAGTTCCTGCCAACTCCTTGCTGCCGCCCCCATCCTTCATGTTTTTAAAAGGGGGTTGTCTCACTAAAAGGGGATTGCTGCTTTTTATTTTATGATCTTGCAACAACACTTTGCAATATGTGTCCTTTAAACAGTGCCCTCCTATTCCTAGTTCCCCCCTTTGTATGGGTTTCATACTCCTCAGGTCGCTAAGCTACAGACCTGTTCCATCTCTCTGATAGGCGCCAGCCGGTTGCTAAGCACAGCCCTTTCAATCTCCCTGAAAAAAGCTCCCAGCCGGGTTGCTATAGCTCAACCTTTTGATCTCCCTGATGGGCGCCACAGGGGGTTGCTTAGCTACAGCCCTGTTCAATCTCCCTATAGGCTGCCAGCACGGGTTTGTAAGCTACAGCCCTTTTGATCTCTCCTGATACTGCCACACGGGTTGCTATAGTACGAGGGCTTCACTGCAGCCTAGGGGAAAAGCCAGTAACCCACCCCCTAAAAAAAAGGGACTGAAATAAGATGAATTAATGTAGTGAGACAACCCCTTTAATGAATACCCTCACACATCCGGAAAAGTCAGTTTCAGGTTTTTTTTTCCTTATAGTAACAATTTTAAAACTTTTTTTTTTTTAACTGCATTACTGCCAAGCAAGTTAAAATTGTATGCTTTGAATAACAACAGATCCCACTGAAGTTTTTCTTAGAAAGTCCCTACATTGACCATATGCAGATCACTGGTGGGTTCCAGCACTGACATATCCCAGCTGTAAACCCTGTGGAGAAACTGCGTTTTAGATTGCCCGCACCCACTACAGGGGGGAAGTGTTTTTTAAAACCTTGTATTCCAGTTAATGAGGTTGTCAAAGTAATGCAGGACGGGGCAGGTCCTCCAGAGCAAGAGACACTCTTTGTAACCACTGTCCTATCGTGGGATATAGAGCACCTGCTGTCATGTCATTTGCTGAATGTTAAGCAGCGTTACACTGTGAGTTGGTAATATCAGTCTCACACATGGATTTTAGAGCTAGTAGGAATCCTCAGGTCACCTCTCCTAATAACTTCTGGCCCATCTGCTCCAATCTTCAAAGTGTTGCAGTCCTGGCTGATTTTCCTTTTCAGAGGGGTGTTGCTATCTCTAACATGGATGGCATATTAATAGGATATCATCAATGTTTGATAGGTACAGGTGCCTCATCTGGGACTCAACTATCCCTGAAAGTCTCTGTTGGTTGCGCTTGCGCAAAGCTTTCCTTTCGTTCCTGGGAATTCTGAAACACGCTCCCTGACGGGGAACCCCCCATAGAACAGAAGGGAGAGCCAGCGCTCCCCGTACGGGGAACCCCCCTGAGCAGATTGAGAACACAGCGCCCCCCCTGTACTGGGAACTCCCATAGAACAGAAATGGAAACACAGCGCCCCCTTAGGGGGAACCCCATGAACGAATGGAAACCGGGCCCTCCCCTGTACGGGGAACCCCATGGGCAAAAGGGGAGACACGCCCCCCCCCTGTACGGGAAAACCCATAGAACGAAGGGAGAACACAGCGCTCCCCTGTAGGGGAAAACCCCCCTAAACATGGGGGGAAAAAACAGCGCTCCCCCTGTACTGGGAACTCCCATAGAAAGAATGGAGAACACAGCGTCCCTGTATGGAACCCCCATAGAAAAAAGGGAGAAACAGCGCCCCCCTGTATGGGAACTCCCATAACCAAAAGGAAAAACACAGCGCTCCCCTGTACTGGGAACTCCTAAAAAAAGGGGAAACAAGCGCCCCCCTGTACTGGAACTCCCATGACAGAATGGAGAACACAGCGCTCCCCTGTACGGGGAATCACAAGAAAAAAAGGGGGAAAACACAGCCTCCCCTGTACGGGGAAACCCATGACCGAATGGGAACCAGCGCCCCCTGTACTGGGAACTCCCTGGGAAAATAAAGGGAATGAAATGAGAATGAAAAAAAATATTTTCCAGCAATATTGGTTTAACAAAAATACCCATTTCTGATACGAGTGTCCCTTTAAGGTGTGCAGAGTTTATACATGTCACTTATATCTTCTTTTGGACGTTCTTTAAAAATGAATAAACTGAAAAAACCCAAAACCCCAAGCCAAAAAGGCTTTTTTCGGGTTTGGGACAATATTTTCATAGGCCTGGGGGGGTAAGAACAACTGTTGATTTGTGAACAAAAAACTGTAGGTGAAAGCGCTCAAATGTCCTCTAATTAGTGATGAAAATGTCCTGTATTCTGCCCCCTCTAACATGGGGGTTACTGGAGGACGGTGGGGGTTGGAGGGGAGAGAGAAATGGAACTTTTTTTCCTGCTCTCACTTGCAGCTCCCTCCTCCCTCTATAGCAAGAGCGGAAGTAAAACCAACCCCCCCCCCTTTTTAGGTGCTGCTCCCAAAATATTAGAGCTAGAGCTTTTGATATGGTCTCATTTAAAAGCTAAGTTTCTGGGTCAAGTTCTAGGATTTATCCCTTACAATTTAGTTCCCGGGTTACGAACAGGACAGAGACTGTTGGTTTGTTCTTAAGCTGAATTTGTATGCAAGTCGGAACAGTAAAAATCTATTAAATGTTATGTTAGCGGAAAAAAAAATTGTAGTTTTGTATAGTGCAGGGAAGAGTTATCACCCCTTTTTTTTCTGTCTGCTGCCTGTTTAGAAGATTTTACCTCACTTTTTGTCTGTGACATGCTGTCACTTGTAGTTCCACAGCTATCTCTGTTTTGAAACAAAAAAATACAATTGCCAGCATCCCGCAGAAAAAATTTTTAAGGGGGTTTTGACGGGGGGAAGTTGAAATTAAAAAATAAACATTTTACCATTAAAAATTTAAAAAATTCTGCACCGTTTTTGTCTTAGCTGCTCCTTTAGTGTTCCGTTGTTTACAGCTCTTTCCCCGGGGATACGCCCAGGGCTTCTCAGTCCGGGGTCGCACATCCTCGGGGCGTCATCTCTCCTCTGAGGCAGTACTGGGGTTTTTCAAACCCCGGTGCTGTCACTTACCCCTGTCCTTTGTATTCCTATAATTACCAAACAGTGCAAAAAATAAAAAAGAAACCCAATGAAGTTTGTGCATTGTAAAGAGGAAAAAAAAAAACCCCAGGGTTTTGGTTTCCTGCAGGGATTTGAACCGAGGACCTTGTGCCCGGAGGCAAAAGTTTTACCCTTTAACTACATGTAGCTACTCCACTCTTTACAAAACAAACCCTTTTTTTCACTACAAGAGGGAAAAGGGCCCGGGGGTGTCATCCTGCTGGGTTACATGATCTGCAAATTTAAAACAAACAACACCCCCCCCTTCTGAGCCACAGAGCTGAAGAGTGGTAAAAGGGGGTAGAGATAGATCGTGGGAGAACCCCCTTTTAAAAACTGCACTAATCAGCCCCATACTTTTAGTACTGTCTAGTGTGGGGTGCTGGCACTTTTAGTTTTCCCTATACAAATACCCCCTTACTAATTTTTATTGTGTGGTACAGTACAGTACTGTATTTACATTGGGCGGCCAGGAAGGGGGTAGCCGCAAGAGCAACCCGCCTGCGGGGCCGACAGCACAAATCAAGCGATTAGGGGGAGCGTTGGGCGGGCCTAAGACGGAGGTCCCCCAAAAATCATGGGGAAAGGAGGAAAGAAGAGCGCTGTGCGGCCGAAGATGCAGTGGGCACGGGAAACCCGCGTTCGTTATGACATCACTATAAACATACTACACCCAAAAAAAAACCCCATAAAACCCCCATATATACCGCACACATATAAAAAAACACGCCCACATATATCACGCCACTATAAAAACCCCACAAAAAATTTTAAACCAGCCAACAATATACCCGCACATAAACACGGCCCCAATATACACCCACATATTACACCCCCCTTTTTTCCCAAAAAAACCCCCCAAATTTCCCCCCCAATATATAAAGGGAATATATACCCCACAATTATACACCCACATATATACCCAAAGGCACACATATAACACCCCACACATATATAACCGCACACATATATAACCCCACACATAAATAACCCCACCATATATAACCCCCAACATAATACACCCCCACATATATACACCCAAAATATACAAAAATATATAACCCACAATAAAATTTCACCCACCCCATATAAAAATATTAAAAAGGAAAATATACACCCATAAATATTACACCCCCACATATATATTAAAAATAAACACCCCAATTATAAAACCCCCAATATAACGCCACAAATATATACAGCCACAATTATAACAGCCCACATATAACAGCCACAATTATACAAACCCCCTTTACACCCCCCCTTTATACAGGCCCCCCATTAAATTTTCCCCAAAATAATAACCCCCCCAAAACCCCCCTATTCCCCCACTTTTCCCGCCAAAATAAATTTTCCGGCACACAAAATTCCCCACCCAGCCACCCAAATTAAAAGGCTTATTTCCGTTTTGGACTTTTAACCCCCAAAATTTAACCCCTTTTTAAACCCACTATTATACCCCACCATATAAACCCAAAAAAACCCCCAAATAAAAATAAAATACCCACATTATATAACAAAAACCCACATAAATTTTCGCGCACATATATATACAAAAACCCAATAAAAACAGCCACATATATTTCACCACACATATTAACAGCAACTATAAAAAACCAACAAAAAGAAAATAAATCCACATAAATAAATTTAAAAATGACACATATATATAAACCCCAATAAAATTAAACCACAAAAAAAAATATACACACACAAAAATATAATATATAAATATATATAATATTCCCCCCCCCCCCCCCCAAAAAAAAAAAAACAACACCCCCACTTTTAAACGATGTAAATCGGAACCTTGTAATCGGGACAACCCACTTTCCTCAGCGTTTTAAGGGGGATTCATTATGTAAAGCAAAGCAAAAATCCTTAGAAGTGTTATCCATTAAAAAATATATATTCTATTGGGCCAAAATAAAAATAAAAACTAATACTGACCGAGCTGTCCACTGCTGCTGTCCTCCCAAAGGGCCCCCTCCTCTCAACGTCTGGGGTTTCTTTTCCGAAACAGAGGGGCGCCCTGCTCTTTTGTAAGTGACTGGAGCATGAGCCTCTCCTCTCCGTCCAGACGAGAACCCAGAAATGAAGGGAATCGGATCCCGGGGAGCTCCGGAACTGGATCGACAAGGGGAAAAGTATGTAATTATCAGGTTCCTCTTTATGGACCACTCTGGCCCCAATGCAGTATACTTTTCTTTTTTAATGGACAACCTCTTTAGCTGCATCTTTCCATGTTGTGTTGGTGCTCATCTCTTGACGTTGTCCTAGGTCTGACAGGTATAAAATCACCTGTTCTTCCATTCCTTTCTAGCCTCTCGATACCCCAAAACCCCTCCGTATTCAGTGCAGGCGGCAGAGGTTCAGGTGGTGGCAGCAGAAGAACCTGGTATGGTGGTGTGATTCTGGTGCATGTCACCGCTGTGTGGGTTTGAGTTTCTATACAGCTTTTTGCCGGACATGATCTGATGCTGATTGGCATGCAACCCCCTGTGTGGGTTTATTTTTGGAGCTTCTATACATGAAAGGGTATGTATACTTTTGCAACAATTTTATTACTCCAATCTTTACAGTAGACACTTGGGGAAAGAACAGAGAGGTAGGGGGAAAAGACAGCGAGGGGAAAAAGGCCCCTTGTTTTAGCAATCAACAAAAACCCGTTTCCCCCCAAAATAAACCCAGTGCATTTTTTTTTTTAAAGCAAATTCGAGTTTGCTGCTTATGCTGAGTTTGTGATAAAAACACTACAGATATAATACGGGGTTTATGTTTTTTTTAACAATAAATTGAATTAAATTTTCATAGAAAAAAAAAGTCCCCTAAAAAAAAAGTCTTAGTCGTCTTTAGGGCAAAAAAATTAATATAAGACACGTCTTATTTTTTGGGAAAAAGGTTTTTTTAGAAAACCGTATCTTACTGTGCTCTCCCCTTATGGTTTTTACAAATCCGGGACAAACCCAAAAAAT
>JAODAL010044850.1:0-32495 GCA_025379985.1 Phyllomedusa bahiana | reverse complement strand
GATATTATCGTCATTAAAGCGGACCCGTCCTTTACAGGGCGTTTTACTCCATGATGGATATATTTATTTATCTGTACTTTAGGTGTGTTGGGGTAGTATATGGGGGTTTAGGAAGTACAATTTAGATGATCTGAAAAAGTTATTTTTTAAACGGGGATTAAAAATTTTTGCAGTAATAAAAAAAGCCACTGCCCTTGGGGGATAAAAATGGTCAGGTCACATATGACCAAATGAATTGGGGAAGTATTCCATGAATTTTTTCCCCGACTTTACCATTCCCGGATACCCACCCATGGGTGATTGGGGAAAAAAAGAGGTGCTACAAAAATTTTTTGTCACCCTGTAACTTGCGACCTGTTGGCAGAGGCGGGAAAAACTCCCTTAACCCCCCAGTAGTCCTGGGGAATGGAGGAAGCTCTTAAGTCCACCCCCCTGGTAAAGCCCCCGGCCCAGTGGTCTGACTTACTATCTACAGCTTATGGCCCCCAACCTCCTCTCATAAACAAATTGTAAAACCCCAATTCTGAATGGAAAAAGGTAAAATTCTACCTTTTTACCTCCTAAAATTTCACTAATCCCAAACCCTAAAAGGGATCCCCTGGATGTATCAAATTAAAACCCGATGCTCTATTAAATAAGATTTAAATTATTTAAAAAAAATTTGGGCCCAACAGTTGGCTATGTGGCTCCCTCACCTAGTGAAAAAGCCAATTTGGCTTTACTTACAAAGACAGGGGGGGGACAATACGAGAAAGGTGATTGATTGGTTGATGGGGAAGAAGTCGGGAAAAAAATATGCCCAAAAATGGACAAAAGTGGGCATAAGGGGCCCCAGGGGGAAGGGCTTTTCTGTGAGTCCCTTATTTTTAGTTTCCCACAACTTTCCCCATGCTCACTAATGCTATTACCTTGCAGCCATCTCCCTTCACTTTACCACCCATAACCCCCCCTGACAATTCTATCTATCAGGCCTCTATCCTCCCCCCCCCATGTATACATCCCCACACTGTTCCCCCTTTTTTAACCCCCCAAAATCCCCTGTGGCATAGTGCTGCACAAACGCCGCTCATACTCATCATTTAACCATCTGCTGTCGCTTTTCATTCTCCTGCTTCCCCTTGCAGGTGACATCTCTCCTAACCCGGCCCCCCTTCCTTTACTGTATCCACTTCCCCCTCCCCCCTTCCATAGAAACCCTGCAAACCTGCTCATATTCGCTGTATGTTTTTCCCCTGCCCTTTTAAATGGCCTGTGGAAAGCCCGATCTTTTGGGAAACAAACTCACTGCTACCCATCCCTTTTCTTTCTCCCCTTCAACCTGCGGCCCTACAAAAATGGCTCCACACTCTGAACCGCTTCCCTTTGCCGCTCTCACCATGGGGGGCCTAAAATTCACCCACACCCCCAGACTGAGAAAACAGGCCGGGGGAGGAGTCGGCATACTTCTCTCTCAACTGCCTTACCAGGTTTTCCCTCCCGCACCCCCCCTCCTTTTCCCTTTCCTTTGAAGTCCACACCATTAGACTCTTTCGGCCTTTTTCCATCAGAGTCGAGTTTGTGTACAGACCCCCCGGGTCACCCGCCATTTTTTCTGGATCATTTGCTGCCGGCTCCCCTATTTCCTCTCTTTAAAATGCCCACTCCATCATGGGTGCTTCAACACCCCCATTGATGCCCCCATGTCCCCTTCTGCTCCCAGTTTTTTTTCCTTGCCTCTTCTTTTGGCCTTGCATTTACAGCTCTCCCACCCACAAGGAGGGGAACTTCTTGATCTGGTCTTCTGTGTCTCTCACCCATTTCTAACCTCACAAATTTTCTCCTTATCTCCTCTGATCATAACCTTACTCTTTTACTAAAATTTCCAGCCTTCTCGGGAAACCTGCCTTACCCATCAAAATTTCCGCTCCATTAAACCAGGAATCATAGACATCATACAGCCCTCATTCCCCCCAATCCCCTCCCTCCCCTGTCCTGCCCTGGCTGTTCAAACATTACAACGAAACTCTAAAAACCACCCGGGGACATTTTGGCCCCATTTCCCACACCGCACCCCAGAGCAGAGCCGCAGCCTTGGCATTCGTCTCAGCCCCGGGTTCCTGCAACGATGCCCCCAGGTGTGTGAGCGTTTGTGGGAAAGTCAAGCTACCTCAGACTTTCTCCACTACAAATTCTGTCGGATTATCACACTGCCCTTCACAGCCCCAAACAAAAATATTTCACCCCCCTCATTCCCCTTACACAACAACCCAAAACGCTTTTGCACCACCACTCCCCTTTCAGGCCCAAAACTCAGGGCCCCCGGCTCTGACCCCTGGCTGAGGACCTGGCCATCTTTCAAAAATAAAAATTTACAGTATCCGGGAAACATTTTCACAAACCAAAGCAAACCCTCCGTCCCCCCCTTACATCCTCTGTGTGTTCTCAGCTCTTGACCCAACCCCAGAAGAAGAAGTTCCGCTTCTCCCGTCTGCTCGCCCCACCCTTTCTCTAGGACCCCCTTCCCTCCCCCCTTTTCCGTCTATTTTTCCCCGCTTCCTCCTACCTTATGCAATCTGTAACCCTCTCTTTCCCCTGGACTTCCCATCCTCCTTTAAACGGGTACTTTAAAATCCCCACTAAAAAACCCTCCTGGACCCATCTGTGCTGCCATTACCGACCAGTTTAACCTTTCCCTTTTTTCTTAACTTCTGGAACGCTTGGTCTACTCTCCCTATCCGCTATTTTTTCTGCTAACTCTCTTTGGATCCTTACAATCAGATTTCCCCACCCACATCCACAGAAACTCCCCGTTTAAAATCTCTAACATCTCCCACTGCTAAATCTCGGGAAATACTGTTTTTGGTTCTTTTGGATCTTCGCGCATTTGCATGTTTTTCCCAAAACTTTCCCGATGTGGGACCCTTGGCCCCGGACACTGTTCGCTTGGTTTTTCCTACCCCTCTGACCCCTTCATCAGTGTCTCATTTGCAGGGTTTACTTCCTCCCCTTCCCTCTTTTCCGTGGGGGGCCCCCAGGGGTCAGTTCTTGGGGCCATCCCCTTCTCAATCTATACAGCCCCATTGGCCAAACCTCAGTAATTTTTTGGCTTCCAGTACCATCTCTAGCTGATGACACTCGTTTTCCCCTCCTCCCGTGACCCCACTCTCCCTGCTAAAAAAACATTTATGTTGTCCCCTTCCTGACATATGTCCTCTCTTATCTACAACTAAACCCACCCCAAAAACCCAACTTTTGTTTTTCCCCCACTTAACCAAACCCCCCTCTGCTTTTCTCCTCAGTGTGTGGGCCCCCATAACTCCTAGGGAGCAGGGCCCGGGGGCTTGGGGTTTTCTAGACCCCGATCTTCTTTCACCCCTATATCCAATCCCTTGCGCCTCCTGTCACTTGCACCCCAAGAAACTCCCAAATCCGTCTTTTCTACTGTGGAAACAACTCAAAAAATTATTGTTGTTTATTCACTCTCGTCTTGAACTGAACTCCCTGCTTATCCGGTCTCCCCTCTGAAACTCTCCCCTCTCCAATCTCCCTGAATGCAGCACCCCTTGTCTTTTTTTTCCAGCCCCTATATGTGGGCCTCTACCCCCGTGTCACTGCTCCACTGGGTTTCCCATCCAGCACGAATACAGCATAAACTATCACTTTCACCCATAAAAACTTCTCCACAGTGCTAACCCCTACATCTCCTCCCTCATCTCTTCTACCCCCTGCCCGCTTCTCGTCAGTACGGACATCAACTAAGATACAAAACATCCGAAACCTCCCTGCCCCTCTTCAAATTTTTTCCCCGGCTGCAACCCATTTTCTGGAACATGCACCCCTACCCTCAGGCCAATCCCACCTTTGTATTTTAAGAGTGTCTGAAAAACATCTCCTCAGGCACCTACCCAAAACCCCTAATTGCTAACCCCCCCTTCTATCACACAATTCCCGTCCTCCCACATAGGGACCAAGGCATTTTTCTGTTATAGATGTACATCATGTGGCAGGTTCACAAAAATTTTTGTAAAAACCCCCCATTTTTAAAAATGGTGGGGCCTTGTAAAAATTTTGCACTTCTCCCTCTTTGTTTCCCCCCGGCACCCCTTAGATTGTAAGCTTTGCGGCAGGGGGCCCCCACATCTTTTGTCTCACCCGTAATAGGTTCACTGTGTAATGTTGTTTTTTGTCTGTAATTATACCCTCTACATTTTAAAGTGTACGAAATTTTTTGGCGCTAATAAATAAAGATTTTTATTATTATTATTATGGGTCAATGGCTAGGAACTCGTTTTTTATTAAACCCTTGATGAGAAAAACCTTTGACCCCCTCAACTGGACTTACATAGGGTGCGTTGCGGACTTTGGGTAACGGGTCCATTCTTGAGGCACTTGGCCTTGCTTTACCCTCCCCCACGGTTTCCCTTTAAGCTACCAAATAAGTGCCCATTGTTTTAAAATTTTTTAGGGGAACAAGAAGGGCTGCCCTTACCCCTTTAAATTTTTTGCCCTTTTGCGAGCCCCTGGCCTGGGGCCACCCGAAAATGTAACTTTAAAGGGATCAAAATTAGAGATGGGGAATTTAAAATTTCGCTATTTGCCATGATTTATGTTAAAAATTACCTCCCCCCACATTCCCCTTGCCTAATTTGCATTCTCTGTTTTTAAGATTCCAGGCCCTATGGGGGAATAAAATCAAAACTTCCAAAAACTGGGGGCCCTTTCCCCTGTTAACATATCCCGAATGTGACTGACTCAATTAAAATTTAACTATTAGTTATAATTGGAGATCCTCTTCTATAATATTTAGGTTAAACCTGCCCCCTTCTTTCTCCCACTCAAAAAGAAAATTTCCCCTAATAAATATCTGAAATTAAAAGCTTTTTGAAAAAGTGGGGCCCCTATGCCTCTTTTCTCCTTGGAAGGTGGGGGCATTGAAATGCTATATCCAAAAAAGGGTATCCCTTTTTTGGGGAACTTTACCTATTAAATACCATTGAAGGGCCCCAAAAAAGTTTCAACCCTGTTTTTTAAGTTCTTTGGCCCAAAAAAAGACATAGAAAAAGAAAAGTGTTTGTAGGGAAAAAAGGGGGGGGGGGCTAGCGGTGCAGCGAATTAGGTATTAGGGGGCCCGCAGCCCCGAGGACCCCCAGCGGGTCACTTTAATGGCAACCCCCAAATGGATGGAGTAGAGAAATAGGCTCGCTCCGATACCCCAACTCCTGCTTTGGGCTATTTCCCGGGTAATGTTGTACCCTTTGGGGGGCCCAATGCAACTCATAGGGGGTATGGAAAAATGAGGAAAATTTTTTAAATTTTATGTTCTTATCTTCTCCCATGACTTCCTTTTTTTTGTTTCCCCCCCATTGTTCCGACGGCATGGGTCTTTTCCTTAAAACTTGGGTTTGATAGGGGGTTATTCCGTTTTGCCGTATTGTGGGTCACCGCACAAGACGATTCTTTTTTCCATCCCTTCAAAAAGGATTTTTTGGCTGCCCCAGTCAACTTATATTCTTATTTGCAAATTTCCCCCTTTCTTTTAAATACCTCCACTCCTCATGGTGTCTTTCCATCAGGGGTTTTCACTTTGCAATTGAAAGCTTCTACTAGAGGGGTTGATACCCATAAAATTTTTGTTGTTGAACCCCACCCAGGGATCCTTTCCCCGACATTCCCACATGTTGGGTGGGAGCAATTTTTGGGTAGGGACTACCCCCAGAGGAATGGGACTTAATTTTTAGGAGACTTCTAATCACCATATGTAGTGTTTTCAAAGAAAACCGCTAAAAATCTAATGCTTTGGTATCATAGCCTGCTTTTTCTCTTGGCTCCAGCCATCAATCCAGATCTTTTTGGCGGGGAACGTCCCTGGGGCCCCTGTTATATGTTTTTTGGGGGGTATGCTTACCAAACAGCTTGGACAGATTGCTCAAGTTTTTTTGACGATTTTTTTGGAATTCAGTTGTCCCGGGACCCGGCAAATGTATATTTAATTTATTTCCCAAAAGGGTTGAAAAAACCTAATCAGAAGCTACTCTTTCACATTTCCGCAACAAAATGTATGATCTCATCTTACTGGAAAAAAAATGGGCCTCCTAAATTGATGATGTTTTTAAAATCTGAGAATATAAGGCCCTTTGAGCATCTCCGGGTAGCTAAATAAACTATAGATAAATTTCACTTGACATGGAAGCTTTGGGATATCTATGTAAACTTCGATTATTTTTTATGCCAAGTAAATGGACTTCCTAGCAGCCCCCAAAATTTATACATTAGATTATGTCAGTTTCCCCCTCCCCCCCCTCTTTTGTGTGAAATTATTGTTCTCTATGTACGGCCCTTATACGGGGCTATTTTGATGCTGGACATTTCCCTTTTTGTAGAATGTTAATGGGGGTGTCTATCCTCCAAAGACTTTTTATACACTTGCAAAAATTTTACCCCTTGCACTGTTTTTCCTGCTTTTAACAGATTTTGAAGAATTGAATTTACTGTTTGATTTTTATTATTCTTGAAAAAAATTCTTCAATAAAGAAAAAAATTGAAAAAAAAAAAAAAGATTATAGTTAAAAATGTGGGGCCCAAAAAATTAAGGATGTACTTTCCTTTGGGTTTTACTATTGAAAAAGTGTTCCCGGTTTTGGGAGAAGGGGGCGGGTTTTAAAACTTGTGCTTAGCAACGGTGTTTGTTTTCTGGCCAGGGAAGCTTTTTCTGTCCTCCCCGGGGTCGTGCAAATTGCAAAGAAAAGGCAGTTAAGGGGAGGGGCAGGGTTTGTGTGTATTGGCAGGCAAGGAGGAGAAGCAGTGAAGAGGATAAAAATACACAAACCCCCGCATGTCCCCTTATTTTAAAAAAAGTTACCCTTTTAAAAACCGAGGAGTATCTTTTGTTTATATTCGGTTTGTTTTTTTTTTAAGTTTACCCCGCCCGGGCCCCCGTATCTTAGGTGGGACTCCCTTTACTATTTTTCTTCCCAAAAAAGGTTCCCTAGTTTTTTTAATTGTATGTTTTTCGCCGCTATAAAAAACCAGACTCAGTCTTCGTTTGGTTGCTTCTAAAAATTTTAAAGAAGAAAAGGGCATATGGCATCTGTCAGGGAAGATTGGGAGCTTGGGCATTTAGGTTGATTTTGGAAGCAGAATTTCCCTTTTTTTTGGTTTAAAACATTTAAAATTTTTGTAGAGGGGTTTCTTTTGGGGGCGGGTTTTTGGTTTAAAATTATTAAAATTCAATACATCCAAACATCATTACTTAAAACCCTTTTTATTTTTAATTACAATACCATTGGTTTTTTAAACAACTTTTTCCCTGTAAGTAGGGGACCTTTACCATAAACTTTGCTTTGGTTCACTGAGGGTCATTTTGTGAAAAATCACCTTGCAAAAACGCAGTTTTAATTAATAATTTTTTTTCTTTGTCGGGGGGGAGCTAATTATTGGGGAAAGGGACTTTCCAAAAAGGGGGTGGGAAAAAAGTGATGGAATGGTACCGTAAGTCTCTCTACCATCATACATATATAAACAAATGTGTATTAACGGTAATTACAGAGTAGAGGGACAAAACCAACCAATAAGAGAATAGGTTAGAGAAATTGACTTACATTAAACCAGAGCCATAATCAAATTCCTCTTGGCTCTCTTGGAAATTATGAACACTTTCTGAAGAACTATTAAATTATTTAATTCTATATGGCTTCTCTGACATATGTAATGCTTCTCCCTGTGCAGCTGTAATGAAATACAGTACATTTACTGTAAGTGCCACATGTCTATCTATGTGTTATACTGTGATATTGCATGTTTTCTATTGGTAATGTGCATTTATATTATTATTTTTTGTTTTGTATACAGTTAGTTTACACAAAGATCTGTAAGAGGTTAAAACATTACACAGTGATATAATTAGAGTGCACATGTTTTTTTTGCATGAGCTGGCACCTGGTAGGTATTAAACATACAGTATATTTTAACCTGACAGCAGCTCTGCAAGTGTCTAAGTATGTTGCTTAAAATAAAGATAGACGTGCTGTGCAAATCTAACAAAAGCAGCTAGTGAGATGGTAGTTAAGTGATGTGCATCAGATTTTGAGCATACATGCCAACTCTCCCGCTTTTGGCGGGGGGGGGGGGTTCCCGCTATTTGGGGTCCCCCCCCCGCCCTCCCGGCAGAGTTGGCATTCCTCCTGCGCCGTGGCGGCGGGGGTTCTTTAAATTACTGCGGCGCAAGAGTAGCGCTGGTGCGCTACTCTTGTGCCCCCGGGCCGCTCCTACAGGCGGGTGAAGCAGCCGCAGCGGCCGCTTCACCTGCCCGGAGTCTCGCTGTGCAGGGAGGAAGAAGGAGGGATCGCTCCCTCCTCCCCCTGTATGTACAGCGGCGGTGCGCGCTGTACATACAGGTCAGTGGCGCAGGGGGAGTGACGCGCGGCTGCCCTCACTTCCCCTGCGACGCTGAGGAGATCGGCCGGGAGGTGTCCGGAGCTGCAGGAGCCTGGTGAGGTATGTGCCTTTTATTATTTTATTTTTATTAGTTATAGGGGGGCTCTACCTGGCTACAAAGGGGGCAATACTGGCTATCAATGGGGCAACTACCTGGCTATCAATGGGGGCAACTACCTGGTATCATGGGGCAACTACCTGCTACAAGGGGGCAACTACCTGGCTATCAAGGGGGCAACTACCTGGCTATCAAAGGGGGCACTACTGGCATCAATGGGAAACTACCTGGCTATCAAGGGGGCAACTACCTGGCTATCAAGGGGGCAACTACCTGGCTATCAATGGGGGCAACTACCTGGCTATCAAAGGGGGCAACTACCTGGCTATCAATGGGGGCAACACCTGTATCAAGGAGGGCAACTACTGGCTATCAATGGGGGCAACTACCTGGCTATCAATGGGGGAACTACCTGGCTATCAATGGGGGCAACTACCTGGCTATCAAAGGGGCAACTACCTGACTACAAAGGGGGCAACTATGGCTATCAAGGGGCAACCTGGCTACTAAGAGGGCAACTACCTGGCTTCTAAAGGGGGCAACTACCTGGCTTCTATTGGGGGCAACTACCTGGCTACTAAAGGGGTCATCTACCTGGCTAACAAAGGGGGCATCTACCTGATTACAAAGGGGCATCTACTTAGCTACAAGGGGGCATCTACCTGCCTGTACGGGACACTACCCGGTTATGGGGGGCTACTACCTGGTTATAAGGGCATCTACCTAGCTTTCTTCCAAAGCCATTATGCAGTTAGGCGGAGTGGGGTGTGGCTTTTTGAAGGGGCGTGGCACACAAAAAAGATGGGCGTGTCCATGCAAATTTTTTGCCCTCTTCGATCTCCTGCTTTTCCATTTTCAAAAGTTGGCAACTATGATTTTGAGTAATGTAAATATGGTAGTTGTGACATATAGTTGTGACACAAGCCATCAAGGGGCAGGAAGACAGGATGTTCAAGTAAAATCACAGTCAAACACACAAAGATTAGCTTGTGGGAAAAGGTAAATGAAGACTTTTACTAAATAGATTGTTCTTTTGATATTGCCCTGGTCAGGAGATAGGAAAGCTTTAAACTGCTCTGAAGTGCACTCAAGTGTCATTAGGTTAATGCCCATATCTCCCTTCTTGATTAGACACAGAACAGGGAGTGATGTCACCATGGTTGAGGTTGAAGGAGCAGAGTCTTTATCTCTAACAAGATTAGATTGTTTACCTTTGTTATTTGTTTTTAGTCCTGGGAGCTCTGTAGCTTTGTTCACAGTGATATAAGGGCAGGATATTTAATCTCTTGTAGTGCTCAGCTAGTTAAAGAGGAGCTAAATATGCCAACCACTGCTACAGAACCACCCACAGCCTGACCAGACAGTGTGAGTCTGAGGCTGCCTGTGACTCTGTGAAACAGTGTGGTGAGAAAACCCCTTTAATCAGAAGAAAAGTTGTCAAGTAGGTCAGTTACAACCAGTGTACAGGTAGCCAGATCAGCAAATAAAATTAGGGTCAAATGAGTCCAGTCTAAAACGTATAAAAAAGTGATAATACCAAAGTTAAGAAAATTCACTGTAAGTGGAAAACTCATGACTTTGTGGAAATTTGCAGCTGGAGACAAGACAGTAGCAGAGTTTTGATACTGATAAAAAGAAAATGTTTTGAACTAATACATAGTTTACGTTAAAAGTATTGTATCCAGTATCCAGTATTGTAAATTTCTGTTTGCACATTATTCTCAAGGATAAAATAAATACTCCAGCACATGTGATTATTAGAGGAAGGTCCTTCTATTGACTTCTAACAAAGGTGGGACATAAAATAAGTATAATAAATATAGACTGCAAACAGCAGAGAAAGAATAGAAAATCTAGCAACATTTCTTATGACAGTGAAATATGATATAATTGGATTGTTGTTAGTTACATATTAAAGACAATTAGCTGCTGAGCTGGTTTAGCAACTCTTTATGTGATACTATTATAGTGGGTCATTAAGAGCTAAGGCAAATCGGAAACGTATGATTCAATAAAAGCCTTTCCTGTGCTTAAAATAACATTCATGTAGGTCCCTACTGTTGTGGTAAATTAACTAGTTGACGATCTCCTTTTACTATGAACGTCAAATTGTGCAACTGCAAGAGGGTCTGCGGAGGCTGGCTCCCAACTGATAAGGAAGGGATGGCTTATTACCGTTGCAGCTAACCAATCCCAATCGTTGTATATACAGTGCTCAATGACAGCTGCGGAACTACTGCCGCAACAGCCGTGGCACCTGCTATGCAGCCCCCACAAGGAGCACGGATGCCTTACCCTGCTATTCAGCCTAGTAGGTCTAAGGCCTTAGACCAACCAGGTGTTGGCCATGAGTCCTTACATAGGCGGTGCGATGACATCACATTACCACACGGTCTGCCGGCTTTAAACTGGTCTGCAGCTTGTTGTGGGAATGTGGAGTGACGTGAATTTTTTTTTTCTTTTTAATTAATGGGGCCTTGCATACCTACCTAGCTGTGCCCTACATACCTACCTAGATGGGGCCTACATACCTACCTGGAGCCTATCTACATACCTGAGGCCTATCTACTGCTTCACCTACCTAACTGGGACCTATCTACCTACCTAACTGGGGATCCCTCGGGCCCCTTCCCTCCGGGGGGATCTCCCCTACTTAGCTGGGGCCGACCTGCCACCTACCTACCTGGGGCCTAACTACCTGAGTCCTATCTACCTATCTGGATACTACCTGTATGGGAGCTATACCTTCCTAACTGCGTCTGTCTTCGGGGGGCCAAATTCCCCTACTTCCCCGGGGGCCCTACATAGCCCCCAAATTGGGCCCTCCCTTACCTACCAAAGCTTTCTTAACGGGGGTTACCTACCTAGGGCCTACCTCCCTGGGGCTTTCCCCCCCCCCCCCCCCCCCCCCCCCCCCCCCCCGTTTATCTATTACCTAGGGCCTTGCCTACCTACCTACCTAAAGCCCCTACCTACCTACCTCGTAATATAGTGCTGAGGGGTACAGGCCATAACTGTAGCACAATTTCCATGCAGGTTCTTCTCTGTTCCTTCCCACTCTGGGGAGAATGCCCCTTTAAATTTATGACCTTTTCCCATTTCCCCCACCGGGGGAAGTTGACAGGGTGGGGGGGAGTGAGAGAGGGGGATCAGTAGGATTTTAAGATATTTGTATAAAAAATTCTGCAGAGATGAGTGATGGCCCTAAGAAGACGTCATGGTATTCTGTACTGGATGCAGACGAAAAGGGAAAGTGAACGCCTCATCAGAGAAAAAACACCTGGGAGTCCCTGGATGTAACTGCACTGTAATCACTTATATGTCTGCAGAGCCTGTGTAGACTGGCATCTACCACTATGTGGTCACTGTATGGGGATAGTAGTGGTCTTTGCATACTGATCTATATTCAGTAATAGTATAGAGGTATTATTTAATAACTACATGGTAATAATTTGTGGTCGTGTTCTGGCAGTATGTAGTTATTGGTAATCTAGGTCTTGGCGTAGTGGAATTTGTTTGCTAGCAATATGATGGTGATATATATGGTGAGATATTTGCTCCATTATCTAGTAACTGCATGACTATGATTAAGAGTTTCTCGTAAATGTTGATGGTCAGCGGAGGGGCTGGCAGGGGGAGGCATCAAAAAATTGCTATGGGGCCCAGACTTCTCTAGTTATTCCCCTGCTCAATGAGCACTGTATATACAGATTAGCCTTTAAGATTCCTACTTCTCCACTGTGGTAGACATGTGATCGCTAGCTGCAGATGTTGCTGGGTCTAATATATTAACCCCTTAAGCTGAACGCCTGAAAAGTACTTAATGACAGCACATTTTTCTTAGTTTTTGTCACCTTATGTTTCAACAGTCCCAACTTTTTGATCTTTTCAATGACGCAGTTGTATGAGGCTTCGTTTTATTTGGATTAAGTTTTTACATTTTTTGGAATGTTTAAAATTATTTTTTTAATTTTTTGCAAATTTTTTTTCCCATTTTTTACTATTTGTTTTACACCATTTGGATTTCACACAATAACTTGGTTGATTAATTCTACAGGTTATTACAGTCGTGTGTAGTTTTTTTTGTGTGTGTGTAATGTATGCGCAATTTTTTATATTAAAAAATTTTATTTTTTTTTTATTATTTATTTTTTCTACACTTTTTTATGTTTCTTACTTTTTTTTAAAATCCCATAATGGGATAACGATTTTTTTTTTTTTTTTTACATTTTGTAATGTATTAGCATATTCATATATGCTAATGCATTATAATATTGTCAGTTTGACACAGACAGCGAACAGAGCAGCACACAGTTTGCCCTGATCACTGGCTTATTGCACGAAAGCCCGGGATACTCTCAGTCCCCAGGGTGCTGTGCAGCCCTTCCCCGGGGCCCGTCGGGTCACCGGGAGTCCCGATCACAAGACAGAGCAGGAGAAAACCCTTTGATTACATTGCGGTCGCGAAACACGACAATCAAAGGGTTTTAAACCCGGGGAGTGGAAATTTTCCCTTTTCCCCGGTCCTTGCAGGAGCTGCGGTGAAGTACAGTGAAGTACAGTGCTGTGAAGAAAAACAGTTAACTGAAATTGGCCCCCGGAGATCTTTTTCTGACACTATAAGGGCCACGGTATATGGAAAAAAACAAAGCACACGCAAAACAAGTTTTATATATATATATATATATATATATATATATATATATATACACACACATGCATTATGTACGGTTAGTTGAAAAAAGTATTCATATCCCTTGAACTGTTTCTTATTTTTAAATGTAGCAGTCACAAACTTAAATGTGTTTTATTGATATTTTATGTGGTCGTGCAAAACAAAGCAACAAAGTATTTGTGAGGTGTAAAGAAAATAATACGTGCTTTTCCAAGTTTTAGCAAATTAAAAACTATGGCGTGCATATGTATTCAGTCCCCAAGTTAATAATTTGAACACCGTTAGCTGCAATGACAGCTGCAGTCTGTTGGGGTATGTCTCTGCCAGCTTTACACATCTAGAGGCTGGAATTTTTGCCCATTCTTCTTTGCAAAATGGCTCTAGCTCAGTCAGATTGGTTGGTAAACATTTTTGAATGTCACGTTGTTAACTGTATGCAGTTTCTGTGCAGCTTTCCCCTGTGCTGGCCATGCTGCTACACCATCTTGCAGCTCCTGCCCTAATTCCCTCTTTTGCTATAGGGAGGCACGGCCGCATCCTGCCATGATTTATCCCACAGTGTTCACCTGGGTTTCCTGTGAGGTTATAACGCAGCTCCTCGCCACAATCCCCCCTGAACCTTGCTTGGCTTTGTCACTGCTTGGTTCTTGTCATCCTGTCTTGTGTTTGAGTTATGATTGTTCTTGTTTGGTCTCCTAGGTTCATGTCTGCTAGTCTGTGTCTGTCCCGTCTTGAACTTTAATTGCTCTGATTTGCTTGCTTGGTTCTTGTCCTTCTGTTCTATGTTCTGTCTGAGTTCCTAGCATATGTATCTAGCCTATGTGTCTAATCTTGTATTCTGCATTGCTCCTAATCCTGTGTCTGCATGTTTCCTAATTTTGCTTGCATACCATTTCTTGTCCCATTTCCTATTTTTTCTAGTTTTGTCTCGTATACCGGTGTCTTGTCCTGTGTCCTAGACTTGCCTTCTATAACTGGGTTTTGTACCTTGGCCTTTTTCAGGCCTTCCTGTTTGGCGTCTCTCAGGCCTTCTTGTCTGTCTTGCTCTATTACTTTGCCTTATGTTAATCTGTCCACTCGTTACAGTTAGGGATGAGCGATTATAATCGACAAAGTTGAAATCGGCATGATTTTTAGGCTGATCGGAAATTGCCGATCATGCAATATTTTAGGTGACAATCTTACAGATAATCTATTACTATCGCACCATTTTCGGCACTTCCTGTCATTTTGGCGGCCAGCAAATCAGCTTAGAGCATAAAGCAGGGTGAGCTGGGTGGCGACATCATGACTGGGATGTGTAGGGTTGTCAATTGGCTGAAAAAATCACATGACCACGTTTGCCCATGGAAGAACACCGGTTTCCCTGTTCCAGCATCAGTCTTTCAGTGTCTAACATTAGAGCAAGACGTATGCTGCACCTCTCTCAATACAGCTCAGCTCAGAGACATAGGTCGACATGTATGAAGCTCGGTTTGGGTCGGGGCGCGCTTTTTTTCCGCTTAGTTTTCCGGCGAAAATTCGGGGCCCTGTTTATCTCGGGACGGGGCGCGCTCATAACACCCTATGTAAAGTCCAGCCGCGCATCGCCAGTGTGTTAGGCGCAGTGCGGAACTTTGGCGCAGTGCGGCGCTGCGCATGAGATTCGCCGCCGGGGGTTTAGTGCGGTCATCCATGCGGGGAAAAGTCCGCCGCGCTCGCCAGTGTGTGGGGCGCAGTGCGGGGGACTGAGGCGCAGGGGCGGCGAAGATTCGCCGTCCAAGGAGGTGCACTCTTTACATGCGGGGAAAATTTTCCCTGCGCCTCGCCAGTGTGTGGGGCAGGGTGCGGGGACATGGGCGCAGGGGGCGGCTTAGGCGCCGTGCGGGACTGCGCTGAAAATCTGTTCCGATGTGAGACAGGCTGGAAAACAGCGAGAAATCATTTCCACATGTCAGTGCGGGTATGAATCAAAAATCGCCTTTATAAAGGCGTTAAACATTCTCAGAAAAAGAGCTGAAACCTTAAAAATAAAAAAAAAACATAAAACAAAATCACTTTCCAATATTCCTAATTCAAGAATTAGGATATAGGAAATTACGGGAAATACAGTAATTCAAATTCTGAAAGCTATTTCATTGGTCGGCATAAATCGGCCAATCAGAATAGGAGCGACAGTGAACATTAAAACCTTACGGAGAACTATTACCAATCAGAATCAAAGGCGGACATTTTCAAAATACATTTAAAAAATCCCAGAAAAGAGCTGATCGGTTGAGCTAGCGGGGGCTTGGCTAGCTCAGCCAATCAGAATAGGAGCGACAAAGACCCATTAAAATTATGGAGAACCATTGACCCAATCAGAATCAAAGGCGGGGACATTCAAAATTCAGAAACAAAAATCAGAATAGAGCTGTTTGGTTGAGCTAGCGGGGGCTTGGCTATCCAGCCAATCAGAGCGCGAGCTACTTCTCCCATTGTAGTCTATGGAGAAAGCGGCGCACTAAAAATCTCGGCGCTCAGCGACGTGCGGCATGGAATATTAATTTAAAATATCATTTTGATTAAGTGTAAAACATTATCACATAAAGAGCTAAAACCTTCTGTAAAAATAAATCAGTTAAATCCCGAACAACGCGTTTGTCGCCGAGACCGGCGCTACATAGGGGAAATTTCAATAGAGAGAATCGCCCGGGAAATACAGTAATTCAAAATTGTTTAAGCTCTTCTGATTGGTTGGCATAAACCACCCAATCAGAATAGGAGCGACAGTGGCCCATTATATCCTATGGAGGAGAATTGACCAATCAGAATAGGAGCGACAGGGACCCATTATAACCTATGGAGAAAAATTGACCAATCATATTCAAAGGACGGGACAGTTCAAAATACAGTAAAAAGGCAGGGAAAAGAGCTGATTGGTTGAGCTAGCGGGGGCCCCGTCCAGCTTAGCCAATCAGAGCGCGAGCTACTTTCTCATAGAGTTCTTTTGGGGAAAAGAAATTCGGGAGCGAGCTCTGTGATTGGCTAAGTTAAAAGAGGAGCCGTTATTTGGACCAATAGGGAGAGCGAGCGACGCTCCTAAAGGGTTTTCTAATGCAATCTGAAATAAAACTGTACATGGCCGAAATCAATGATAAGACTACAGTAGTTGTCCCGATGTGTATATAAAAATGAATAATAATATGGGGGTAACGAAAAAAAAAATATTAAATCAATAAAAATCATGTTTATTTCTTTCTTTCGTTGCACCCATACTATTGATCCTTGGATAACGAAAATAAAGAAATAAACATGATTTTATTGAATTAACATTTTTTTTCGTTACCTATTCTGATTGGCCGAGATAGCCAAGCCCCCGCTAGCTCAACCAATCAGCTCTTTTCTGCATTTTTACTGTATTTTGAACTGTCCCGGCCGTTGATTCCCGATTGGTCAAATGTTCTCCATAGGTTTTATGGTTCACTGTCGCTCCTATTTTTGATTGGCCGGTTTGGCGACCAATGAGAAGAGCTTTCAGAATTTGAATTACTGTATTTCCGTCAATTTTCCAATATTTCCCTTTTCTTGATATAGCGGCGTTCTAGATTTTTGAAAAGTGATTTTTTTTTTATTATGTTTATTTTGAGGTTCAGCTCTTTTCTGACACTGTTTTCTGCCTTTATAAAGGCAATTTTTTCGGATTCATACTCCTGCTGTACGGAGTGGAGCGCCGAGATTTCTGTCGCGATCTTCTATCTGCTTCCTCGCATGTTCCGATCCTGCTTCACTTTGCCGCCGCCGGAGCATTTAGACCAAAATAAACCAGGTCTGCCTGTCGGAGCTGCCGAGCGCTGCACTGCGCCTCGCTTTGCCGACTCGTGATCGTACATGCCTCGGAGTTTTCGAGCGTGCCGCGTCCCGACCCGGAACGCCTACACCTAGCCCACACCGCGCCCATTGCCTGCCCCTTCATGCGGGGCGCAGCCGAAAGTGGCGAACGCTGCGCCTAACACCGCATCCCTGCGTCCGGCGGGGGGAGTCGGGCCGGGAGGCGCAGTATACGCCAAAAAACAGGCGTAAAGCCCGTTCATACATGTAACCCATAGTGCTTTTAGCTGTGAACATTAGAATATAGGTAGATGAGAGAATTTCAGTTCTTATTTAGTAAGACACAGATTTTTAAAAAAAAAGCTCTAGAGCTGTCCAGCGGGGGGGGGGGTGGAATGGGGGGGTGGATGGAGGGACAGACAGGTTTTGGAAGGGGAGGGTGTAATTTGGCGGGCCCCCAGACTCTGTTTTTGAACCTGCATTGAAAGGGGCATTTTTTTACCATTTTTTCCAGCACACCTCGCACCTAGTAAAATTTAAACCCCATTATTTTTGGTCCCTTTTTTTTAAAATAGCCACCTTTATTTAAATTTGGGATAAAAATTTTCAGTAACCTTGGTGTATTTCATTGGTCAAAACCACCTTTGTTATCCGATAACTTTTAAAAGCTTTTTGGCTTTTTGGGCGCCCCCTTTGTTCAAATGCCCCCTTGTACTTAAATTTGGTACAAAAAATTTTCAGTAACTGTTGGTTGTATTTCATTGTGCAAAAACCACCTTTTTTTATCCGAAAAACTTTTAAATAGTGTTTTTTCCATTTTTTTTTTTGGTGGCCCCAGTTTTTTCAAATAGCCATCTTGTACTTAAAAATTTGGTTTACAGAAATTTTGTAGTAACTTTTGGGTGTATTTCTTTGGTGCAAAAACCCACCCTTTTTTTTATCCTAAACTTTTAAAATAGTTTATTGCACTTTGTAGCCCCATTTTTTCAAAGACCACCTTGAATTAAATTTGGATACAGAAATTTTCTAGAAAACTTTTGGGTGTATTTCTTTTGGCAAAAAACCCCTTTTTTTTATCTGTAAAATTTTCTAAATAACTGTATTGCACTTTGGTGCGCCCCAGTTAAGTTCAAATTTGCCACCTTTGTACTTAAATTTGGATACAGAATTTTGTAGTAACTGTTGGTGTATTTCATTGGTGAAAAAAACACCTTTTTTATCCATATAACTTTTAAATAGCTGTATTGCACTTTGGTGCGCCCCAGTTTTGTTCAAATAGCCACGTTGTACTTACATTTGAATGCAGAAATTTTCTAGTAACTGTTGGTGTATTTCATTGGTGCAAAAACCACCTTTTGTTATCCGTATAACTTTTAAATAGCTGTATTGCATTTTGTGTGCCCCAAGTTTTTTTCAAATAGCCACCTTGTACTTAAATTTGGATACAAAAAATTTTCTAGTAACTGTTGGTGTATTTCATTGGTGCAAAAACCACCTTTTGTTATCCGTATAACTTTTAAATAGCTGTATTGGACTTTGGTGCGCCCCAGTTTTGTTCAAAGAGCCCGTTGTACTTAAATTTGGATACAGAAATTTTCTAGTAACTGTTGGTGTATTTCATTGGTGGAAAAAAACCACCTTTTGTTATCTGTATAACTTTTAAATAGCTGTATTGCACTTTGGTGCGCCCCAGTTTTTTCAAATAGCCACCTTGTACTTGAAATTTTGGGATACAGAAATTTTTCTAGTAACTTTTGGGTTTGTAATTTCATTGGTGGCAAAAACCACCTTTTTGTTATCTGTATAACTTTTAAATAGCTGTATTGCACTTTGTGCGCCCCAGTTTTGTTAAAAATAGCCACCTTGTACTTAAATTTGGATACAGAAATTTTCTAGTAACTGTTGGTGTATTTCATTGGTGCAAAAACCACCTTTTGTTATCTGTATAACTTTTAAATAGCTGTATTGCACTTTGGTGTGCCCCAGTTTTTTAAAACTTGTCAGTCAGGACTTGGAGAAATTGAGTGTGGGTACATCTAAACATAATCTTACGTATTCCCAACTTAAGGCACTTAAGAGATCTGGAAAATGATGACAGCATTATTTTGTAAGCCATCGGATAAGGGTGGGAACTAGTGGGTGTTGGATCATTCTAAGTATATTAGCATATGAAAGCGATATTTTGAAGGACCCGCTCCATGCTATTCTATCCACATGTGACCTACACCTTCCTTCTGTCAGGACTAGAAGAAATTTTTGATACAGGCTTTGACAGGGGGTTGATCTCAGCTAATGAGAGTAAATTTATGATACCTAAACATCCGTTATCCCTTGCTTTTATGCCCTACCTAAAAATACATAAGGTATGACTCCATTAAAAAGGACGCCCAATAGTGTCAGGTGGGGATTCCTTGTCTCAGAATGTCAGCATTTATATTGATAACATCCTGAAAGAATTTGTGTATGCTTTGCCATCATTCACCCAAGACACCCTGATTTGTTGAGAAGATGGGACGGACTGACAGTTGAGGGACACACTAACTCGCCTCCATTGATGTAGAGGCCTCTATAGCAGCATCCCGCTTTGATTGTGGGGTGCGTGCGTAGAGTATTTCCTCTCTATTAGGGTATACATCTTAGAGAGCAAAATTTCAACTTGTCCTACAGTTTGCTTTCGTTTCGTCCTTGAACACAATTTTTTCATTTTTTAAGGGTAAGATTTTCCCACCAGCTCAGGGGTACGGGCTATGGGGAGCCCGTGTGCTCCCTCGAAAGGGCAAATTTTATTCCTGGGCTGGTGGGAGGCTACCATTTGTGTTTAGTGACAAATACCTACCCCATACGGATAATACCTGTTTTGGGGTAGGAAATATTTGACGATATCCAAATTTTTGTGGAATGGGACGACAGGGGCCCTTTTGATGACTTTGTGAAAGTCTCAATATTAATAATGTTGGCATGAAATTCACTTCAGCTTTTGATGACGTGTGCCTTCCTTTTTTGGATCTTTATATCATTAAAGATAAATCTGGCAATCTACATACAAAAACCTTTCGGAAACCAACCCGCGACTAATAGTCCTCCTCCGGTGGGAGATTTTCCCAAATCCTAGACCCTTAAAAAGGGTGATACCAAAGGGGCAGTTTCTCCGAGTTCGGAAACTGCTCCAGGAAGGAGACTTTTTTTGTTCCAAGCAAGGGACCTTAAAAAACGGTTTGTGATCGGGTTATCCCTAAAAAGTCATTGATGAGGCATTTGTCAAGGCACTTGAAAGTGAAAAAGATCGAACTGCTCAAGGGTGTGGACAGAACAGCAAGTTCCCCCACAAATCAAACTATCGGAACGTTGGCAAACTATGATCAGGCCACGAATTAGCGAGAACTGTATTTCTAATACTGGGGTATCTTGAGGGCAATCAGATTTAAAGATTCCTCACCGAAATTTTCTCAATTAAAATTCAGAAAGGAAGATCATTGAGGGATAAAACCTGGTGCATAGTTTATATACTCCCCTTAAAAAAACAGGGACCTGGTTGGATCGAAAAAACCCTAAAGGGACCTTTTGTTTGTGGGGACAACTGTGTGGCATGTCCATTTTATTGGAGCGTCAAAGACCTTTCACTGATTTTAAATCAGATCATACATTGTGAAGAGAGATTTTCCAACTGTAAGAGTGAAGGGGTCATTTATTTATGTAGTTTTTACTTACCCGTTAGGATATGTTGGAAAGACTAAGAGACAATTTAGAAGACGAGTTGGCGAGCATCTGGGGACATTAGGCATAAGTAGAGATACACCGATAGCTCGACATTATGTGAATGTCATAGTAATGGAAACCAACACACCTGAAATTTTCGATCAATGAGGTCGTGGGGGAAATCACCTCGAGGGGTGATTGGGAACCCCAAAACTGCTTAAAAAAGAAACCGAGTGGATTTTCAGATTACATACTATGACCCCTGATGGTCTTAAACGAAAACCTGCAATTTGGCTGTTTTTATAATATTTTTTCATAATCTCACTTTTTTTTTTTTTTTTTTTTTTTGGTCCTTTTCTTTTGAATTTCTGTTGATAGGGTAATTAGTTGAGAATATCATAACCATGTGTTGGGGATAGTTCTCTTTATTATCAATACTTCAGAGTAATATAATATTTCTATATCTTTTTTGTCCTTACTTGCCCATCACTTTATTTTACTTAGCCTTAACTATTGGTAGTTTATATCCATTGGATTATTTAATGTAACCTTGTGTACTCGATATTGAGTCTTGAAAGATAAGCCTCCTGTTACCCTTTGGGTCACCATTAGCTAAATTTTGTCCCAACGTAATTATGGGGGGTATAATTGGGGCGCCCGAGTGCGCCCTGTCTATTGGGCGCGCGTGCACTGTTTTGCTAGTTGCGTGGCGGGGGCCGGGTGCGGCGCGTTTGCACCCCGTTTCGCCAGTCTAGTTCCTATTGGGGCGCACCGTGCTGTGAATTACTTCGTTTTGCCCTTCCGGTTTGCCACTTTCCGGTTTGTTACTTCCGGTTTTGGGGGAACGGGAGGCCCCGGCGGAACATGTTGTTTGTTTGGCGTCTTGGTTTTGCTATTGAGCATGTGGGAAGGACTTTGTTCCTTTATCATTGGTGAGTAAAGTGGCATTGGATTGGCTGAGTAGTTTTTTGGGTTAATAGGGGTGGGTATAAAAAGTGATATACTGTCGGCACTTACTTAGGCCTCATCATGCCATCACTTGGACCATCATCATCTCTCATCACAGATGTATAAATTATTATCCCCTGATTGAACCATACTTTGGGAAACGCGTCGGGACTTATGGGCTGTGTTCTTTATGTATGTTACTGTATAATTTAGTTAGTTAGGGTGAGTCGCCGAGAGGTGGGGTCGCCCTTTTTCGGGCGAGTGCTCTGTCTGGATAGGACTAGATAGTGATAGCGATAGTGCTTTTCTATTATATGCATATACTGGGCCAAATGGGGCAAACGGAGTCTAATGTGACAAGGTCTTCAGAACCGTGAGTTTTTGACCACATTTTTTACCACATTTTCCCCCCCTCTTATGGCACTTCTCCCTGCTAATAGGTATTTGGTAACAATGTCTTTTTTTGCTGTGATTAGTTAGACATTGTCCACTTTGCTTTTGTATTTAGGTACTGATAAACACCGGGTACTTTATACATATACATAACATTTGCATATTTGTATAGTGGCTATATGTGTGAGGCCATTTTTATATATATAAGGGATCATTATTTTAATGCATATATATTAAAGATTATTGTTTTAGGAATTTTTCTTTTGATCTGTGAGACGGTTTTCTATATTCCTATTATTATCTCTTTTTTCTGTGAGTTAAATTTAATTGGTGCAAAAACCACCTTTTCTTATCCGTATAACTTTTAAATAACTGCATTGCACTTTGGTGCGCCCCAGTTTGTTTCAAAAAAGCCATCTAGTACTTAAATTTGGATACATACATTTTGTAGTAACTGTTGGTGTATTTCATTGGTGCAAAAACCACCTTTTGTTGTCCGTATAACTTTTAAATAGCTGTATTACACTTTGGTGCGCCAAAGTTTTTTTCAAATAGCCATCTTGTACTTAAATTTGGATACAGAAATTTTGTAGTAAAATGTTGATGTATTAATTTGGTGCAAAAAACACCTTTGTTTATCCGTATAACTTTTAAATAGCTGTATTGCACTTTGGTGCACCCGAGTTTTGTTCAAAGAGCCTCCTTGTACTTAAATTAGGATACAGAAATTTTGTAGTAACTGTTAGTGTATTTCATTGGTGCAAAAAAATCCTTTTTGTTATCCGTATAACTTTTAAATAGCTGTATTGCACTGTGGTGCGCCCCAGTTTTGTTCAAATACCACCTTGTACTTAAATTTGGATACAGAAATTTTGTAGTAACGTTGGTGAAATTTCATTGGTGCAAAAACCACCTTTTGTTCTCCGTATAACTTTTAAATAGCTGTATTACACTTTGGTGCGCCTCAGTTTCTTTCAAATAGCCATCTTGTACTTAAATTTGGATACAGAAATTTTGTAGTAACTGTTGGTGTATTTCATTGGTGCAAAAACCACCTTATTTTATCCAATAACTTTTAAATACTGTATTGCACTTTGGTTTGCACCCCAGTTTTGTTCAAAGACCACCATGTACTTAAAATTTTGGGGATACAGAAATTTTGTAGTAACTGGTTGGTGTATTTAATTTGGGGTTGTAAAAACCCACCTTTTCTTATCCGTATAATTTTTTAAATAGCTTATTGCACTTTGGTGCGCCCCAGATTTTTTTCAAAGAGCCCCTTTGTACTTAAATTTGGATACAGAAATTTTTGGGTAGTAACTGTTGGTGATTTAATTGGTGCAAAAACCACCTTTTCTTAAATCCGTATAACTTTTAAATAGCTGTATTCATTTTGGGTGCGCCCCAGTTTAGTTCAAATAGCCACCTAGTACTTAAATTTGGATACAGACATTTTGTAGTAACTGTTGGTGTATTTCATTGGTGCAAAAACCACCTTTTGTTGTCCATATAACTTTTAAATAGCTGTATTACACTTTGGTGCGCCGCAGTTTTTTTCAAATAGCCATCTTGTACTTAAATTTGGATACAGAAATTTTGTAGTAAATGTTGATGAAAATTTAATTTGGTGCAAAACCACCTTTGTTATCCGTATAACTTTAGTATAGCTGTATTGCATTTTGTTGCACCCCAGTTTTGTTCAAAGAGACACATTTTACTTAAATTTGGATACAAAATTTGTAGTAACTTTGGTGTTTTTTCATTGGTGCAAAAACCACCTTTTGTTATCTGTATAACTTTTAAATAGCTGTATTGCACTTTGGTGCGCCCCAGTTTTTTTCAAATAGCCAACTTGTACTTAAATTTGGATCCAGAAATTTTCTGGTAACTGTTGGTGTATTTCATTGGTGCAAAAACCACCTTTTGTTATCCGTTAAACTTTTAAATAGCTGTATGCACTTTTGGTGTGCCCCAGTTTTTTTTCCCTAATAGCCACTTGGTACTTAATTTGGATACAGAAATTTTCTAGTAACTGTTGGTGTATTTCATTGGTGCAAAAACCACCTTTTGTTATCCGTTAAACTTTTAAATAGCTGTATTGCACTTTGGTGCGCCCCAGTTTTTTTCAAATAGCCATCTTCTACTTAAATTTGGATACAGAAATTTTCTAGTAACTGTTGGTGTATTTCATTGGTGCAAAAACCACCTTTTGTTATCCGTATAACTTTTAAATAGCTGTATTGTACTTTGGTGCGCCCCAGTTTTTTTCAAATAGCCACCTTGTACTTAAATTTGGATACAGAAATTTTCTGGTAACTGTTGGTGTATTTCATTGGTGCAAAACCACCTTTTGTTAACCGTATAACTTTTAAATAGCTGTATTGCACTCTGGTGCGCCCCTTTTTTTTTTTCAAATAGCAACATTGTACTTAAATTTGGATACAGAAATTTTCTAGTAACTTTTGGGTGTATTTCTTTGGGTGCAAAAACCACCTTTTGTTATCCGTTAAACTTTTAAATAACTGTATTGAAACTTTGGGTGCGCCCCAGTTTTTTTTCAAATACCCAAACCTTGTACTTAAATTTGGATACAGAAATTTTCTGGTAACTGTTGGTGAATTTAAATTTGGTTTCAAAACCCACCTTTTGTTATCCATATAACTTTTAAATAGCTAAATTGCACTTTGGTGCACCCCATTTGTTCAATGAGCCACGTTGTACTTAAATTTGGATACAGAAATTTTCTAGTAACTTTTGGGTGTATTTCATTGGCAAAACCACCTTTTGTATAACCGAAATAACTTTTAAATAGCTGTATTTCACTCTATTCGTCCCATTATTTTTTCAAATAGCAACATTGTACTTAAATTTGGATACAGAAATTTTCTATAACTGTTGGTGTATTTCTTTTGTGCAGAAACCACCTTTTGTTATCCGTATAACTTTTAAATACTGTCCCTGCATTTTGGGTTTGCACCCCAGTTTGTTCAAAGACCCCCTTTGTACTTAAAATTTGGATACAGAAATGTTGAAAGTAACGTTGGTGTATTTAATTGGTGCAAAAACCACCTTTTCTTATCCGTATAACTTTTAAATAGTTTGTATTCACTTTGGTGCGCCCCAGTTTTGTTCAAATAGCCACCTAGTACTTAAATTTGGGAAATACAGACATTTTGGTAGTAACTGTTGGTGTATTTCATTGGTGCAAAAACCACCTTTGTTTGTCCATATAATTTTTAAAATAGCTGTATTACACTTGGTGCCCGCAGTTTTTTTCAAATAGCCATCTTGTACTTAAATTTGGATACCAGAAATTTTGTAGTAAATTTTGATGTATTTAATTGGTGCAAAAACCACCTTTGTTATCTGTAAACTTTTAAATAGCTGTATTGCATTTTTGGGCGCCCCAGTTTTTTTTCAAATACCACCTTGTACTTAAATTTGGATCCAAAAAATTTTCTGGTAACGTTTGTGTATTTCAATTGGTGCAAAAACCACCTTTTGTTATCCGTTAAACTTTTTAAATAGCTTGTATTGCACTTTGGTGTGCCCCAGTTTTTTTTTCTAATACCAAATTTTTGTACTTAAATTTGGATACAGAAATTTTCTAATAACTGTTGGTGTATTTCATTGGTGCAAAAACCACCTTTTGTTATCCGTTAAACTTTTAAATAGCTGTATTGCACTTTGGTGCGCCCCAGTTTTTTTCAAATAGCCATCTTCTACTTAAATTTGGATACAGAAATTTTCTAGTAACTGTTGTTGAAATTTCATTGGTGCAAAAACCACCTTTTGGTTATTCCGTATAACTTTTAAATAGCTGTATTGTACTTTGGTGCGCCCCATTTTTTTCAAATAGCCCCCTTTGTACTTAAAATTGGATACAGAAATTTTCGGGTAACTGTTGGTGTATTTCATTGGTGCAAAAACCACCTTTTGTTAACCGTATAACTTTAAATAGCTGTATTGCACTCTGGTGCGCCCCATTTTTTTTTCAAATAGCAACATTGTATTTAAATTGGATACAGAAATTTCTAGTAACTTTTGGTGTATTTAAATTGGTGCAAAAACCACCTTTTTTTATCCGTTAAAACTTTAAATAACTGTATTGTACTTTGGTGCGCCCCAGTGTTTTTCAAATAGCCACTTTGTACTTAAAATTGGATACAGAAATTTTCTGGTAACTGTTGGTGTATTTCATTGGTGCAAAAACCACCTTTTTTTTATCCTTTAAAAATTTTTAAAAATAGCTGTATTGCACTTTGGTGCGCCCCAGTTTTTTTCAAATAGCCATCTTGTTACAAAAATTTGGATACAGAAATTTTCTAGTAACTGTTGGTGTATTTCATTGGTGCAGAAACCACCTTTTTGTTATACATATAACTTTTAAATATCTTTATTGCACTTTGGTGCACCCCAGTTTTCTTCAATGAGCCACGTTTTTATTTAAATTTGGATACAGAAATTTTCTAGTAACTCTTGGTGTATTTCATTGGTGCAAAACCACCTTTTGTTAACCGTATAAACTTTAAATAGCTGTATTGCACTCTATTTTCGTCCCATTTTTTTTTCAAATAGCAACATTGTACTTAAATTTGGATACAGAAATTTTCTAGTAACTGTTGGTGTATTTCATTTGTGCAGAAACCACCTTTTGTTATCCATATAACTTTTAAATAGCTGTACTGCACTTTGGTGCACCCCAGTTTGTTAAAAAAGAGCCACCTTTGTACTTAAATTTGGATACAGAAATGTTGTAGTAACTGTTGGGGTGTATTTCATTGGTGCAAAACCACCTTTTGTTAACCGTATAAACTTTTAAATACTGTTTTGCACTTTGGTGCGCCCCAGTTTTTTTCAAATAGCCACCTTGTACTTAAATTTGGATCCAGAAATTTTCTGGTAACTGTTGGTGTATTTCATTGGTGCAAAAACCACCTTTTGTTATCCGTTAAACTTTTAAATAGCTGTATTGCACTTTGGTGTGCCCCAGTTTTTTTTTTCTAATAGCCATCTTGTATTTAAAATTTTGGGATACAGAAATTTTCTAGTAACTGTTGGGTATTTCATTGGTGCAAAAACCACCTTTTGTTATCCGTTAAATTTTTAAATACTGTATTGCATTTTGGGTGCGCCCCAGTTTTTTTCAAATAGCCATCTTCTACTTAAATTTGGATACAGAAATTTTCTAGTAACTGTTGGTGTATTTCATTGGTGCAAAAACCACCTTTTGTTATCCGTATAACTTTTAAATAGCTGTATTGCACTTTGGTGCGCCCCAGTTTTTTTCAAATAGCCACCTTGTACTTAAATTTGGATACAGAAATTTTCTAGTAACTGTTGGTGTATTTCATTGGTGCAAAACCACCTTTTGTTAACCGTATAACTTTTAAATAGCTGTATTGCACTCTGGTGCGCCCCATTTTTTTTTCAAATAGCAACATTGTACTTAAATTTGGATACAGAAATTTTCTAGTAACTGTTGGTGTATTTCATTGGTGCAAAAACCACCTTTTGTTATCCGTTAAACTTTTAAATAACTGTATTGTACTTTGGTGCGCCCCAGTGTTTTTCAAATAGCCACTTTGTACTTAAAATTGGATACAGAAATTTTCTGGTAACTGTTGGTGTATTTCATTGGTGCAAAAACCACCTTTTGTTATCCGTTAAACTTTTAAATAGCTGTATTGCACTTTGGTGCGCCCCAGTTTTTTTCAAATAGCCATCTTGTACATAAATTTGGATACAGAAATTTTCTAGTAACTGTTGGTGTATTTCATTGGTGCAAAAACCACCTTTTGTTATCCGTATAACTTTTAAATAGCTGTATTGCACTTTGGTGCACCCGAGTTTTGTTCAAAGAGCCACGTTGTACTTAAATTTGGATACAGAAATTTTCTAGTAACTCTTGGTGTATTTCATTGGTGCAAAACCACCTTTTGTTAACCGTATAACTTTTAAATAGCTGTATTGCACTCTAGTTCGTCCCATTATTTTTTCAAATAGCAACATTGTACTTAAATTTGGATACAGAAATTTTCTAGTAACTGTTGGTGTATTTCATTTGTGCAGAAACCACCTTTTGTTATCCATATAACTTTTAAATAGCTGTACTGCATTTTGGTGAAACCCCGTTTTGTTTCAAAGAGCCACCTTGTACTTAAATTTGGATACAGAAATGTGTAGTAACTGTTGGTAATTTCATTGGTGCAAAACCACCTTTTTTAAAACCGTATAACTTTAAATAGCTGTATTGCACTCTAGTGCGCCCCATTTTTTTTTCAAATAGCAACATTGTACTTAAATTTGGATACAGAAATGTTGTAGTATCTGTTGGTGTATTTAATTGGTGCAAAAACCACCTTAAGTTATCCGTATAACTTTTAAATAGCTGTATTGCACTTTGGTGCGCCCCAGTTTTGTTCAAATAGCCACCTTGTACTTAAATTTGGATACAGAAATTTTCTAGCTACTGTTGGTGTATTTCATTGGTGCAAAAAACACCTTTTGTTGTCTGTATAACTTTTAGCTGTATTGCACTTTGGTGCGCCCCAGTATTGTTCAAAGAGCCTCATTTTACTTAAATTTTGATACAGAAATTTTGTAGTAACTGTTAGTTTATTTCATTTGTGCACAAAACCACCTTTTGTTATCTGTAGTACTTTTAAATAGCTGTATTGCACTTTGGTACACCCCAGTTTTGTTCAAAGAGCCACCTTGTACTTATATTTGGATACAGAAATTTTCTAGTAACTGTTGGTGTATTTGTTTTGGTGCAAAACCACCTTTTTTTAAACCGTAAACTTTTAATAGCTGTATTGCACTTTGGTGCGCCCCAGTTTTGTTTCAAAGAGCCACCTTGTACTTAAATTTGGATACAGAAATTTTGTAGTAACAGTTGATGTATTTCATTGGTGCAAAAACCCCCTTTGTTATCTTATAACTTTTAAATAGCTGTATTGCACTTGGTGCACCCCAGTTTTGTTCAAAGAGCCACCTTGTACTTAAATTTGGATACAGAAATTTTCTAGTAACTGTTGGTGTATTTCTTTGGTGCAAAACTACCTTTTTTTAAACCGATAACTTTTAAATAGCTGATTGCACTTTGATGCGCCCCAGGTTTGTTCAAAGAGCCACCTTGTAATTAAATTTGGATGCACAAATTTTGTAGTAACAGGTTGGTGTATTTAATTGGTGCAAAAACCACCTTTTGTTATCCTATAACTTTTAAATAGCTGTATTGCATTTTTGGTGCGCCCCATTTTTTCAAAGAGCCACCTTGTACTTAAATTTGGA
Organism: Phyllomedusa bahiana; assembly: GCA_025379985.1. Lineage (NCBI taxonomy): Eukaryota > Metazoa > Chordata > Amphibia > Anura > Hylidae > Phyllomedusa > Phyllomedusa bahiana. Next base: position 3,228 of record JAODAL010044850.1, on the reverse strand, counting down.
TAAAGAAATTTGTAGTAACTGTTGGTGTATTTCATTGGTGCAAAAACCACCTATTGTTGTCCGTATAACTTTTAAATAGCAGTATTGCACTTTGGTACGGCCCAGTTTTGTTCAAAGAGCCACCTTGTACTTAAATTTGGATACAAAAATTTTCTAGTAACTGTTGGTGTATTTCTTTGGTGCAAAAACCACCTTTTGTTATCTGTATAACTTCTAAATAGCTGTATTGCACTATGGTGCGCCCCAGTTTTGTTCAAATAGCCACGTTGTACTTACATTTGGATGCATAAATTTTCTATTAACTGTTGGTTTATTTCATTGGTGCAAAAACCACCTTTTTTATCCATATAACTTCTAACTAGCTGTATTGCACTTTGCTGCAGCCCAGTTTTGTTCAAATAGCCACGTTGTACTTAAATTTAGATGCAGAAATTTTCTAGTAACTGTTGGTATATTTTATTGGTGCAAAAACCACCTTTGGTTATCCGTGTAACTTTCAAATAGCTGTATTGCACTTTGGTGCGCCCCAGTTTTTTTTCAAATAGCCACCTTGTACTTAAATTTGGAAACAGAAATTTTGTAGTAACAGTTGGTGTATTTAATTGGTGCAAAAACCTCCTTTTGTTATCTGTATATCTTTTAAATAGCTGTATTGTACTTTGGTGTACCCCAGTTTTGTTCAAAGAGCCAACTTGTACTTAAATTTGGATACAGAAATTTTCTAGTAACTGTTGGTGTATTTCATTGGTGCAGAAACCACCTTTTTGTTATCCGATAATTTTTAAATAGCTGTATTGCACTTTGGTGAAACCCCATTTTGTTAAAATAGCCCCCTTTAAACTTAAATTTGGATACAGAAATTTTGTAGTAACTGTTGGTGTATTTAATTGGGTGAAAAAAACCACCTTTGTTATCCGTAAAAACTTTTAATACTGAAATTGCACTTTGGTGCACCCGAGTTTTGTTCAAAGAGCCTCCTTGTACTTAAATTTGGATACAGAAATTTTGTAGTAACTGTTTTTGTATTTCATTGGTGAAAAAACCACCTTTTGTTATCCGTTAAACTTTTAAATACCTGTATTGCACTTTGGTGCGCCCCAGTTTTATTCAAAGAGCCACCTTGTACTTAAATTTGAATACAGAAATTTTCTAGTAACTGTTGGTGTATTTTATTGGTGCAAAAACCACCTTTGTTATCCATATAACTTTAAATAGCTGTATTGCACTTTGGTGCACCCCATTTTGTTCAAATAGCCACCTTGTATTTAAATTTGGGATACAGAAATTTTGTAGAAACTGTTGGTGTATTTATTTAGTGCAAAAACCACCTTTTGTTATCCGTATAACTTTTAAATAGCTGTATTGCACTTTGGTGCACCCGAGTTTTGTTCAAAGAGCCTCCTTGTACTTAAATTTGGATACAGAAATTTTCTAGTAACTGTTGGTGTATTTCATTGGTGCAAAAACCACCTTTTGTTATCCGTATAACTTTTAAATAGCTGTATTGCACTTTGGTGCTCCCCAATTTTGTTCAAACAGCCACCTTGTACTTAAATATGGATACAGAAAATTTCTAGTAACTGTTGGTGTATTTCATTGGTGCAAATGCCACCTTTTGTTATCCGTATAACTTTTAAATAGCTGTATTTCACTTTGGGCGCCCCAGTTTGTTCAAATAGCCACCTTGTACTTAAATTTGGATACAGAAATTTTGTAGTAACAGTTGGGGTATTTAATTGGTGCAAAAACCTCCTTTTGTTATCCGTATAACTTTTAAATAGCTGTATTGTACTTTGGTGCACCCCAGTTTTGTTCAAAGAGCCACCTTGCACTTAAATTTGGATACAGAAATTTTGTAGTAACTGTTGGTATATTTAATTGATCAAAAGAAAAATTCCTAAAACAATAATCTTTAATAGATATGCATTAAAATAATGATCCTTTATAGCCTCAAGCTATACAAAGTCCAGAGATTGACATGTTTTTAAAACTTGTCAGTCAGGACTTGGAGAAATTGAGTGTGGGTACATCTAAACATAATCTTTTCGTATTTCCCCAAATTAAGGCACTTAGAGATCTGGGAAAAAGATGACAGCATTATCTGTAAACCATCGGATAAGGGCGGGAATCTATTTGTGTTGGATCAGGGGTTTTAAGTATATTAAACATATGTAGCGATATTTTGAAGGATCGCTCATGCTATTCTATTCTCACATGTGATCCTACACCTTCCTTCTGTCAGAGCTAGAAGAAATTTTGATACAGGGCCCCTTTACAGAGGGTTGATCTCAGCTAATGAGAGTAAATTAAATGATACCTAAAAATCCGGTTTATCCCTTGCTTTTATGCCCTACCTAAGATACAATAAGGGGATGACTCCATTAAAAGGGCGCCCAATAGTGTCAGGTGTGGATTCCTTGTCTCAGAATGTCAGCATTTATATTGATAACATCCTGAAAGAATTTGTATATGCTTTGCCGTCATTCATCAAGGACACTCCTGATTTGTTTAGAAGATTGGAAGGACTGACAGTTGAGGGACACACTAAGCTCGCCTCCATTGATGTAGAGGCTCTCTACAGCACATCCCGCCCTGATTGTGGGGTGCGGCTGTAGAGTATTTCCTCTCTATTAGCGGTATACATCTTAGAGAGCATAATCAACTTGTCCTACAGCTGCTTCGTTTCGTCCTTGAACACAATTTTTTCATTTTTAATGGTAAGATCTTCCACCAGCTCAAGGTACTCAAAGGGGAGCCCGTGTGCTCCCTCGTAACGCAATTTATTCCTGGGGTGGGGGGAGCTACCATTGTGTTTTAGTGACAATGACCTACCCCATACGGATAATATCCTGTTTTGGGGTAGGTATATTGACGATAAACCTAAATTTTTTGGAATGGGACGACAGAGGCGTTTGATGACTTTGTGAAAGTCTCAATATTAATAATGTTGGCATGAAATCACTTCAGCTATTGATGACGTTGCCTTCCTTTTTTGGGTCTTTAAAATCATTAAAGATAAATCTTGGCAATCTACATACAAAAACCTTTCGGAAACCAACCGGCACTAATAGTCTCCTCCGGTGGGGGAGTTACCATCCTAGACCCTTTAAAAAAGGGTGATACCAAAGGGGCAGTTTCTCCGAGTTCGGAGAAACTGCTCCAGGAAAGGAACATTTGGGTTTTCCCAAACAAGGCCTTAAAAAAAAGTTTTGGACGGGGTTTTCCCTC
>JAODAL010044849.1:0-32496 GCA_025379985.1 Phyllomedusa bahiana | reverse complement strand
GAAAAAACCCACTGTTGTAATGTTATTATTTAGTAACTTTAGAGACGCCCTGCTTCACCTGTCCTCTCGCCCCCTCCTCTCACCCTGACCCCCTGCAATGACTTGGCATGCTTTGTTTATATTGTCATGGGACAACACCGAAGATCTGACACGATGATACAATGTAAAGTAATCAGTGTACAGCTTGTAGAACAGTATATATTTGGTTTGCCCACAAAATAACTCAACACACAGTCATCAATGTCTAAACCCCTGGCAACAAAAATGAGTACACCCCTAAGTGACAACACAAGTGAGGACACCCCTAAGTGACAACACAAGTGAGGACACCCCTAAGTGACAACACAAGTGAGGACACCCCTAAGTGACAATGGACAATTTGTGCCCAAAGTGTCAATATTTTGTGTGGTCACCATTATTTTCCAGCACTGCCTTAACTCTCTTGGGCATGGAGGTCACTAGAGCTTCACAGGTTGCAGCCACTGGAATCCTCTTCCCTCCTCCATGACGACATCACGGAGCTGGTGGATGTTAGAGACCTTGTGCTCCTCCATCTTCCGTTTGAGGAGGCCCCACAGATGCTCAATAGGGTTTAGGTGGAGACATGCCTGACAAGTCCAGCACCTTTACCCTCATTTTCTTTAGCAAGGCAGTGGTCATCTTGGAGGTGTTTGGGGTCATTATAATGTTGGATACTGCCCTGCGGCCCAGAAGGGAGGGAATCATGCTCTGCTTCAGTATGTCACCGTACATGTTGGCACTCATGGTTCCCTCAATGAACTGTAGCTCCCCACAGCCGGCAGTACTCATGCAGCTCCACACCATGACACTCCCACCACCATGCTTGACTGTAGGGAAGACACACTTGTCTTTGTGCTCTTCACCTGTTTGCTGCCGCCACACATGCTTGGCACCATCTGAACCAAATAAGTTTCTCTTGGTCTTATCAGGACATGGTTCCAGTAATCCATGTTCTTACTGTACTTGTCTTTAGTAAACTGCGGCTTTCTTGTGCATCATCTTTAGAAGGGGCTTCATTCTGGGACGACAGCCATGCAGACCAATTTGATGCCGTGTGTGGTGTATGGTCTGAGAATTGACAGACCGACCTCCCACCCCTGTAACCTCTGCAGCAATACTGACAGCACTCATACATCTATTTTAGATATGATGCTGAGCATGTGCACTCGACTTGTACATTGTTCTGAGTGGAACTTGTCTTGTTAAACCGCTGTGTGGTCTTGGCCACCGCGCTGCAGCTCAGTTTTAGGGTGTTGGCCCCCGCGCTGCAGCTCAGTGTCAGGGTGTGGGCAATCTTCTTATATCCTCGGCCATCGTTATGTAGAGGAACAATTCTTATTTTAAGATCCTTAAACAGTTCTTTGCCATGAGGGTCCGTGTTGAACTTCTAATGACCAGTGTGAGAGCGGTAGCAACAAATTTAACAAACCTGCTTCTCATTCACACCTGAGACCTTATAACACTAACGAGTCATCTGACACCATGGGGGGAAAATGGCAAATTGGGCACAATGTTCTAATCAATTAAACATTATGTCACAATAATGTTGCACAATTGCCATTCTGTATTTAGTGTATTGAGTGGCCTGATTTGTTTTATAGACAAACTATAAGGGTTATCATAGGGCGGGTACTTTGATAAGATTAGACTTCCTGGGATACTGCTATTTTGGCAGAGGTTTCATTAGATTAGAATATTATAATGACATGACATAGAATCCAAGATATCCATCTAGCGGTATAATGGTTACTTGGGTGGAAAGAAAAAAAAAAAACCTGTTGAAACCAACTAGTGTTGCGCTTTGGATTTGGGTTGATGTTGAAGGAAGGAATTCGATTTATTTAGATCTGAATCAAAATGTATTAAAAATCACACAAAAAAATCACCCTAACACTGATCTTAACCTCTTAGCGACCGCCCACTGACTTTTGACGTCGGCTGGTGCAGGTCGTTCGTCTACAGCGATGTCTTTTGGCGTCGCTGTAGACTTCGGGGTTTGCGGCGCAGCTGCGCTGGGATTGGGGCTGTACTACACAGTCCTGATCCCAGAGCATCTCCTGGGAGCACCGGGCAGCGGAGGAACCCTCCGCAACCCGGTGCTTTAACCCTTTGATTGCGGCGGTGCGTTACCGCAGAGCAATCAAAGGGTTCCCCTGCTCTGCGGGTGATCAGAACACCCGTTGGACCGACGAGCCCAGGAACGGCTGCACAGTCAGCCCTGGGGACCTAGCGTAGCCCCAGAGCTGTCTGTGTAACAAGCCAGTGATCAGGACACACTGAGTGCTGTCCTTATCACTGCCTGTGTCAGACTGACACAGATTATAATGTATTAGCATATATGAATATGCTAATACATTACTAAGCGTTTAAAAAAAAAAAACACACAGTTAACCCTTCAGGGGATTTTAAAAAAAATGTAAAAAAAAAAACCCAGAAAAAGTGTAAAAAAAAAAAAATGATTAAAAAAAATAAAAATAAAATAAAAATAAATATTTAATAAAAAATAATTGTGCATATATTACACACACAAAAAACCTACACATATTAAGTATCCACACGACCGTAATAACCTGTAGAATTATTCTAACAAGTTATTAAGTGGGAAATGTGAATGGTGTAAAAAAAATAAATAAATAATAATTTCTGCAATTATTTATAAGTGAACTTAAACTATTCCTCCATCAAGTACAACTTGTCTCGAATAAAACGAGGCCTCATACAACTGCGTCATTGAAAAAATAAAAAAGTTACAACTGTTGAAACGCAAGGAGGCAAAAACTAAAAAAAAAAGTTCTGGTCATTAACTACTTTTCAGGCCCGGGGCTTAAGGGGGTGAAGGAGTTTTCACTGCTTTGCTTTAAACATGTAGTAAAATGTAAATAAGGACTATTAACAAATACATTGCTGTTCTGATTTTGCTTCTCTTCAGACTTAGGAGCAGATCTTATTTTCGGCAATGGTCGAATCCCAGTACAAAATAGGAACAAGAAAAGTGAAAGGCCAGCAATACGGTGCTTCTTCTCAATGACATATATGTAGGAGACCTCACCCAGTTCAATATAAACAAATAGCTGTCAATCAATGGCTGGAAGAGTGGCAGCTCATAGATACCCACACATATCATAGGCAAGGCTAGTCCGGGCCATCTTAACAGCATTATGGGTAAAAAACAGTGCAGGGGCCCCCCCAAAAAATGGTATAAAAATGGTTGTTTTAGCAACGCCCCAAACTGACATCATGGGGAAAAAGCCTCTAACATGGGTCCCAATCAAGCACCCCCAATCATTTTTTGGGGAAATGCTGACATCTTGAAAGCAGCCGTAGCTCAAAATTGAATTGTCTGGGCAGGGGACCCAAATTTCAGTGTTTCAAAGGTGGCATGTATGTTTTGTGTGAACTGCTATATGTGACCCACATCTTGCCTCCCCATGCCTTTCCCCAGTGGTCACTTAGTCAAACAAGGCTTTTATGAAAAAGATCGGGGGAGTGCTTCAGTGTAGCTGAGTGGTTGCATTTTCCCCTTTCCACAGAGCCCCTTGGTTAAACCCCTTGCAGGAACCAAACGAGTACTTTTTTTTTTTGCCATGTCTTTTGGGGGGGGTTTCTTTTTTTTTTTTTTATTTGCATGTGGACTAATTTTAAAAGGATACAGAGGACGGAGTAAATGACAGACCTGGGGTTGAACATTCGTCAACGGGAGTGTGTTATAAAAAAGCGGGAGGGGAAATTTGAAATGCAGCCCTGGGTTAAACACCGCTCAGCAGGGGTTGTGTTGTTACAAAGGGGCCAGGGCGGGAGTGAAAAACAGCACCTGGGGTTAAAACTCCTTGCGTGACTGTGTGTGTGTTTACTAAGACGAAAAGAGGCGGGAGTAGAATGACGCCCCGGGGGTTGAACCTTGCTCACAGTGATGTGGTGATTAAAAGGAGTACGGGACAGGATTTGAATGCAGACCTGGGGTTGAAAACTTGCTAGCAGGGTGTGTGTGATTACAAAGGGGAGTCAGAGAACAGGAATAGAAAAGCAGCCCGGGGGTTTTAAACACTCGCTCACAGTGGTACGGTGATTACAAAAAATAAGATGGCGGAGTAGAATGACGCCCCGGGGTTGAACACTTGTCATAGGAGTGTGCTTGATTACTTAAGAGTATAGGGGAGGGATGAATGATACCCCTTTGGGGTTGAACACTTGCCAAAATGGGGTTTTGTGTGATTCTAAGGGTACAGGGGGACAGGAGTAGAATGACAGCCCCGGGGTTGAACACTTGCTCACAGGGATGTGTGTAATTACAAAGGAGTCAAGGGGGGGTAGAATACAGCACAAGGGTTTGAAGACTCGCAGTGGGTGTGTGTGATTATAAGAGGGGAGAGACTTAGTAGCTGCCTGGGGAAAAGTATGTCTGGCTGTGCGGCCAGGATGGGAGCTCTCAGCCCTGGTGTACCCCCTGGAGCGAGCTGTACATAGGGATAAACTAAGGGAGCAGTAAAAAAAAAAAACTGCAGAATTTTTAAAAAATGATGAAGGTAAAAATTTTTATTATTTTTTTTGAAAAATTCCCACAAAAAATTTTTACTTCGGGTTTAAAAACCCTTTTTAACTTTTGCACTTTTAACATTTTTTTTCAGAGCCGGTCGGGTATGTTTCTAAATTTCCCCGGGGACATACTACATACTTGGGGCCCTTGTTGTTTGGCCCCAAGCAAGCAAAGGGGATAATTGACCTGGGGACTAGTAAACCCAGCGCCTCCACAACAGATAAACACTGATTTTATGAAACCTACTGCATGAAAAAAAGTAATAGTGCTGATATCAGGGTCTCTGGCCCTAGTTTATGCTGCTGTCAGGTCACCATGACCCTGGTGACGTTTCCCTGAAATGCTTGTTTAAATGATTGCTTTCGGTATACACAGTATGCGGTACCCAACCTGCAAATAGCTTACACAGCCCTCAGCCACTCACTAATCAATGTGCCGCTCCATCAATCAGTACACCACCCGAAAAGGAAGAACAGACATCACCCAAAATAACTCCATTATAACAATTAGTTTATTAGTAAACAGGGTAAAAACAATAATCACACAAAAATAAGGTTGGAGGAATAAAAAAAAAAAAAAAAAGTGGGAGGCAGTAAGAAAAAATCAGTGGATAAATTCCTAAGCAGTAAAATCTTGAAATGTAAAACATTCAAAACTTCATCAATCAATACAAGCCCATGCGCATTAAAGGGGTTGTCTCACTACAGGAATTGCTTCTTTTTATGTTAAAGATCTTGCAAAAACAAGTCACTTTGCAATATGTCTCCATTACCAGTGTCCTACCTATTCCTAGACATCCCCTCTTGTATGGGCTGCATCAGCTCTTCAGGTCGCTATAGCTACAGACCTGTTTGATCTCTACTGATAGGCTGCCAGCGCTGGTTGCTATAGCTACAGACCTGTTCAATCTCTCCTGATAGGCTGCAGCACCTGGTTGCTATAAGCTGCAGACCTGTTTGATCTCTCCTGATAGGCTGCCAGCACTGTTTGATATAGCTGCAGACCTGTTATATCTATCATGATAGGCTGCCAGCACTGGTTGCTATAGCTACAGACATGTTCCATCTCTCCTGATAGGCTGCCAGCACTGGTTGCTATAGCTACAGACCTGTTTGATCTCTCCTGATAGGCTGTCAGCACTGGTTGCTATAGCTACAGACCGGGCTTCTACTGCAGCCTAGTAGAAGCCAGTAAACACACCCAAAGTGAAACCGGAAAAACAGGACTGAGGTGAGATGAATGTAGTGAGACAACCCCTTTAAATACCCAGAAAATGTGTATAATGGTTTGGTTGAATCCAGATAAAGACACTGAAACATAAGGCAAAAAAACTGTGAACTAGTGGAAATATAGAGTATACAAACCAGGAAACCTGCTGCACCACCAGCACCAGAAGCGTGCTTCACCACAGCTGCATCAGAGGTCTCAGACTGGAAAACAAAAAAAAGGTATCAGTGGCAGGAAATGTCGCAAATTTACAACATAGAAAAAGGTTTTATTTTTTTTAACCCTTTCCTGACAGCCGGTCATTATAATATGGGTCTTCATTTTTTTTCCTCCAGGCTTCCAACAGCCATAACCTCTTTATTTTTCCATCTACATACATATATGAGGGCTTGTTTTTTGGCGGGACAGGATGTACTTTTTCATAGTGCCGTTAACTATATCATATAATGTACTGAGAAGCCAAAAAACTAAATTCTAAAGGGGGGGGGGGGGATGTCAATAAAACCTAATTGCTCCATGTTTGCAGAGTTCTTGTTGCAGCAATCACTCTTCGGAATAAGTGATGTGTATTTTGCAGGCTGATACAATTACGGTGATACCAAATATGTAGAATTTTCGTTGTGTTTTAGTATTGTCAGGCTCGGACTGGCCCACAGGGCAATAGGGCAAACCCCCGGTGGGCTCCTGAGCATGGCAGACCTGGAGCTGTTTTCTTTAACTGCACAGACATCCTTGGAAGCGGCAAAAAAGCAGAGAAAGAGAGGAAAGAAGCAAGAGGCAGAGTATAGGAGGCATGTACAGTCGTATACACTAGATGTAGGGCTTGGACTGGCCCGCATGCCAATAGGGCAAACCCCCGGCGGGCCCCTGAGCATGGAAGGCCTGGAGTTGTTTTTTAAGTGCATGTACAAGAGGCAGAAAAGCAGAGAAAGAGAGGCAAAATACAAAAGGCAGCGTATAGGAGACATGTACAGTCCTTTATAGTAGCTGTAGGGTGGACCCCTAAAATAAACTCCACCGGTGGACCCAGAAACAGCTCAACTGGTGGGCCCAGAAACAGCTCCACTGGTGGGCCCCTAGAGTCAACTCCACCTGTGGGCCCTATGCTCCCCATCTGAAACTGAGTATTGATAAAAGAATAAACTCATAGTTTCTTAAATTTGCGCCATTTTCTGCTACCAATTAATTTTTTGTTCTTCTACCCAAAGACCTGAATGAGGGTTTTTTTTTTTTGGTTGCCGGCGGAAATGTAGTTTTTCTTGGTACCATTTTGGAATAGATTTTTTTTAAAAATCACTTTTTATTCCAGTTGTTAAAGGGGTTGTCTCACTACAAAGATTGCTTTTTATGTTAAAGATCTTACTAAAACAAGTCACTTTGCAATATGTGTCATTAACTGTGTCCTACCCATTCCTAGATATCCCCCCTTGTAGGGGGTGCATCAGCTCCTCAGGTCACTATAGCTACAGACCTGTTTGATCTCTCTTGATAGGCGTCAGCACTGGTTGCTTTTAGCTAGAGACCTGATTGATCTCTCCTGAGAGGCTGCCAGCACTGGTTGCTATAGCTACAGACCTGTTTGATCTCTCCTGATAAGCTGCCAGCACTGGTTGCTTTAGCTACAGACCTGTTTGATCTAGCCCGATAGGCTGCCAGCACTGGTTGCTATAGCTACAGACCTGGCTTCTATTGCAGCCTAGTGGAATCCAGTAAACACGCCCCTGATTTCAAAGTGAAACCAAGAAAACAGGACTGAGGTAAGAGGAATCAATGGAGTGAGACAACCCGTTAAGTGAAGTGAAAAGACCAAACTTTGGCATTTGGAATATATGGTGTTCAGCGTACAAGACAAATAATGTTTCATCTTAATAGATATGACTTTTTGCGGATGCGGCGATGCCAATTATGTGTAACTTTTAAATTTTTAAATTCTTTTATTTGTAGTATGGCAAAGGGGGAGTGATTTGAACTTTTAATATTTATTATTTTTTTATACTTTTAAAATATATATTTTTTTTGCTTGACCACTAGGGAATGCGGTCGCTTGTATACCATTCTGCATTATATGTCAGGAAGTAATAGAAGCAATTACATGGCAGCTATGGAACCCTTCATTAGGCTTTCATATAGTTATGTGGTTAGTATGGTTGAAAAAAAGACACATATTCATCAATTTCAACCAAGGGTGGGGAAAGATTTGGATGAAGGTTGGGAGATAGGGAATTTTTAAGCTTTGTTTCCCTCCTACTGATGCAGACTTGGATCTCATAAGGCAAGAACCAATCTGTCCTAAAGGAATATTTAATTTCTGATCCCAAAATTGCCATCAGACTGGATAGAGAATTTTATACGGCTACATAGGTATTCATACTCTTTAGTTTCAGGTAGTTATCAAAGCCTTTCTTGAAACCCTCAACTGTTCCTGCTGTGACCAACTCCTCAGGCGGCTATTCCATAGATTCACAGTTCTCATGGATCAGCTAATGCCATGGATTATATGCTATTACAACCAATCACTGACCTCTGTGGTCTAATGAAAAGTAACATGCAGTCATGTGACGCTGAAACTGAGATTTGGTGCAGCATCTTGTGATCCATGAACGTGACGTCATTAGTGACCGGGAGGGGGGGGGGGACACTGGAGCTCTGGCAGTGCTGAAAGGTGGTGATGAGAGAGGTAAGCATGGGTTAATTTTCTATTGAAGAACAGCGGTTGTTGGCATGGAGGGTTCTTGAAATCTTGGAAAACCCCTTTGATGGTAAAATTACAAAGTACATCTTGTCTTGCGAAAAAAGTAAAAATAGATGAAAAAAGTACATTTTTGGTGCTGTTGTTTTTGCAGATATGCAGAGCAAAAAATGCACCAAAAAAGTCCTGTGTGCAAGCACCCTATATAGCTGCTGAGGAAAAAGCAAACACAAAAGGAACAAAAGAGTCACTGAGGCTCTAAGGCTATGTCTACACGAAAAGTAAAATACCATTGGATTCTTTTATAGAATCCGACCAGTATGTTATAATCATTTTTCAATTTTTAACGGTGGTTTTTTTTTGCGTGGATTTTGCGGTCGGTTTTCATCTGGCCCATTACATTGAACAGTACTATAATTTGCTGTTTTCCAGCGGATTATAGAACATGTTCTAAGTTTTTTTGATCAGATTTAGGATTTGAAATACAAGCTGTGTAGACTACAGCTCGGATTTTCTGTTGAGGTCTATGGGGAGGATTTACAGTCGGATTTTTTGCGGATTCTAAATACTGACTCTGTATAAAATCCAACTGTAAAACAAGATCATGTAAACCTAGCCGAAGGGGTTAAGATATATTAAAAAACTAATCCGTACAGAAACCTAAAAATGGTGCGATCTTAAAGGGGTTTTGTCACGAAGTAAAATTGAGGTGGGAAGTTTGGAAATTAAATAATAAACATTTTCACCATTCATCATTGTTAAAAATTCTGCACCGTTTTGTTTTAGCTGCGTCCTTTAGTGATCCATTGTTTACAGCTCGTCTCCAGGGGATACGACCAGGGCTGTGAGCTCCTCAGTCCTGGTCGCACATGCTCAGACATCACCTCTCTTCTCCGGTAGCTAATGAATGTTCAAACCTCAGGTGCTGCCATTCTACTCCTGTCCTTTTTACTAGTTAGTAATAAGTCAAACAGTGCAAATAAAAAAAAAAAGAAACCTCAATGAGCTGTGTGCATTGATAAAGAGGAAAAAAAAAATCCACGGGTTAAGTTCCTGCAGGGATTTAAACCCAAAGGGACCCTTGTGCTGTAAAGCAAAAATGTTACCTCTGAGCTACAGTGTAGCTAATTAAAATTCTATACATAAACAGACCTTTCTGGTGATGACATCCTGCTGGGTCACACGATATGCAATTCAAACAAATCACACACGCCCCCTTCTGAGCACACAGCTGAAGAACTGGATGCAGGAGGTATGAAATGAGATCGTGGCAAAACCCCTTTAAAGATGGAGATTCCCCATGTCGATGCTGGTCTGCATGTACCAGACCAAAGTGAAGGAACCTACATCAGGCATTCTCAAACTGCGGCCCTCCAGCTGTTGGGAAACTACAACTCCCATCATGCCCACTGTTATAGATTATATAAATGCATGATGGGAGTTGTAGTTTCCCAACAGCTGGAGGGCCGCAGTTTGAGAATTCCTGACCTACATGGTGCTCTCCCTAAGGATAGATATTCCCCTTTCTGATCCACTCATCACCAGCTGGTAAGCACTGCACTGATGAGGGGCAACACCCCAAAACAGCTGGCTGCCGATGAGCGATACTGGCTCAGCATGAATCCTTTTTGCTTTCAAAGACTGAGTGAGTCACAAGCGAATTGAGGGTGATTACATCCAATGGAGGGCGCTAGAGCGTTCAGCTCTCTTCCCACAAAGCCTTGTTTTATGCAAAGTGAAGGTAGTCACCCAAGGATTCCTCCCCCGCCACCAACACCAAGGAGCTGTGTTGGGTAGAACAAAGCAAAAAATCTCAAAACATTCTACCCAAATAAAACTTTAATAAAGTCTTTAAACTTTAATAAGTCAACCAAACAATGCAAAAACCAAGAAAAAATATTAAATGCTGTAAGGGACCAATCCTAGCCCAGATATCCCATATATAAGGGAAGGTTACCTGGGCAACATGCAACATGCTTGCTCTCCCTAGTAACCACTCTGGATTTGGGTGACTATACACTGTTTATTGGTCATGAATAATGCACTTAAAGGGGTTGTCTTGCTACAAAGATTAGCTTTCAACATGTAGGGAACACTAAAAGAAGACGTTTTCCAAATATATTGCATTGGGTTTTTTTTTGTTTAAGGAGCTACAAGTGATTTTATCACCTTCCTGGCTCTATCTAGTTCCCCAAGTGACCGACCTGTGTACATCTTCCCCCCTGCTGTTTGTTCTATCTGATAGCAAGGAGTGAGGTCATCACACAGGTCTCAGCTGCAGCAGCAGCACAGGACTCTGGACAATGAGAGCTTGTTTGTTATCTGATCTTTTAGACAAAAGACTAATTACTGCTGTTTACTTAAATCTCAGGCTGTCAGGAGCAGGGAGGCTTCTCAGTTAATCTAATTAGCAGAAGTCTGAATACATGGAGCTCATATGCTAATTACAGACAGCTTGACCAGGAAGTGACAGAGCAAAGCAGCATTATTTCATTCATGCATCCTATGAAACTCTGAGATGAGACAACCCCTTTAAGCTTCTGTGACTATTTTTTTCTCACTATTTTTTTCTCTTAGTGACCATACAGGTTATATTTACGCTTATATGAACAATGCTTTGAGAATTTTGGACTATTCATTTTTGAGACATCTTGACCCATTTTATTGGGGTATTGTCATGACCGTGCCTCTTCAGGCCTCAGCCCGTTCCTCAGTCCGTAAGGTACAGCAGAGCCTTCCCTTTTTGCCATGATTTGTGACTGTGCATGTTTCTTGCAGCGTCTGAACACGATCTTATTAGGTTCTGTCTGTGTATTGATTGATTTCTGCTACACCCATCTGTTCTCTGCTGACTTTGTTCTGGGCAGCAGATGGTTATGCCGCTGTTGATGGACAGGTGTCTGCACCAATCAGGCTGTGTTCTGGATGTCAGGGTGCCGGTCCAATCACTCTCTGGTCTGGGTCCCTGACTTCCTATTTAAGATCCATTCTGCCCTGAGTTCCTTGCTGGTGATAGTCTTGGCTTGATCTGGTGTGCTTTAGTCTATAGTCTTGTTTGGTTGCTGATTTTGGTGCCTGTCCTCTGAACTTCCTTTTGACTGGTGATTTTGTACTGCATTGCTCTCTCCGGCCTTTGACCTGTTCTGTCTGACCTTCCGTTATTGTGTCTGTCTGTCTTGTCCGTTCTGTGTTGACACATACTCAGGGTAGGGACTGCCGCCCAGTTGCCGCCGACCACTTAGGCCATGTCCCCGCGGCACCGGTTTTTTAACGGCCATTTTTTTCAGGGGTTTGCGGTTTTGCAAACCTTTGAAAAACCGGGTTTCGCAAACTTTTATAGGGGGCTCTATGGAAAACCCTGCAGCAGCCCCCACTGAGGGTTTTCCACCTGGGGGTTTTTTTTCAGACCCCGGGCCCGCCCGAAAAAACATCATGTTATTTTTCTGTTGGTTTTTGGAAAGGAAATACAAGTGAATGTGAAGGGGAGGGTTTTTTTCCCTCCGCTAATCTGGAGAAAGACCAAACCCCCCCCCCCCGCGGCCGTACCCACGGCCAAAACGGGGCAAAATACGGTGGGTAAACCGACTGGTATTTTTTTCCTGTCCCGGTGACGAGCCCTTAGGCTTGGGCAGGAGGTGGGCCTTTTGGGGGGGAGCTTGGGGCCCAACAGTTGTCTGTTTTTTTTCTATTAATCTCTCCGGGGGGTCCTAACAGGTTCCTTTTTGTCATAAAACCCTTTGCCGCTATTTTCCCCCAATATGTTGGTTGCGGAAAAATGTAGGAAAGGGACAACAAAACAGGGGTCCCAGAAACTGGCAGGGTCTTTCCTTTGGTAAAGGGACGGTTACCCCGCATGGGGCTTTTTAGGGTAAGAAAGAAATTGGGAGAGCAAGGAATGTTGCATAAAATTCCCCAGGAAACCTTTCCTCCTACATTTTGGATATTGGTTTTTAGGTTGGGCCCCCCTTCCCCAGAAATTTAATATTTCTTTGGTTTTTGTGTTTTTTTGGTTTTTTAAATTTAAACATTTTAAAATTTGTTTTTTTTGGGTTTTGGATTTTTTTGGGATTTGGGGGTTTTTTTTCTTGCTGACTCTGCAGACCTAATTTGGATTTTTAGAGCAAACGTTAAAGGGGTTTTGATATTTTAAATTTTTCTTTTTTAATTACCAGGTATTGTAGGTAGAGAAGCTTTATTTTAAAGATTAAGAACAAGTTGTGATTTGGTGGATGTAAAAGATGTGAGGGGGAATGGAAAATGTTTGGAAAAGGGGAAAAGTGCACTTGGGCGGGCTTTAACAGGAAAGAGTTCGGAGCTGGCGGAGGGAAAAATTGCGAGCTTGTGATTTTGTATTTTCAGCCAAATTTTTATAAAAAAATTAACGTCCCTCCGCTCCACTTTTCCTGAGGTGATGGCGGGAGCAATTCTGTACGGGCCATTAAGATAACCACAAGCCGGCGAAATGTCGGGAGATTAAGGGAAGCCCCACAGGTTGTGGAGTGTAGGAAAAGCACTCGGTTCAAGTTCCAGTTCCCTTCCCAGCTTCATGGGGGGGGTAAGTGAGGGAAAACTTCAGTACCTTGTGTAAAATTTCTTTTCTTTTTTTATGTGTTTTTTTTTTTCAAACTATCAAAAAAAAAATAATCAAATTTTTAAAAACTTTTTTAAAGGTTTCAAAAATGCAACAAATCATTAATAGTAAAATAAATTTTTGGGCCTAATCGTTTTTAAACCCCTAAAGGGGTTGTCTCGTTTTACAAAGATTGCTTTCAACATTTTGGGGAACATTTAAAATAAAGATGTTGCCATAAATATATGCGTTTTCCCTATTTTTTTTTAAAAGGGGGTTTTTAAGTTTTTTATTTTCGGTTTGTTTTACACTGCTCTCGCTTCAAAAACTCTAAAAAATGCGGGGGGTTTCTTCCCCCCCCAGACGGGGTGACATACCCCCCCCCTTTTTCCTGTTCTTGCTGGCTCCCGGGGGTCCCCACCCCCTCTTGTCGGGGGTCCAAAATTTTCACTGTGTCCTCTTCCAAATGCAGTTTATTTTTTTTAAAAGAGATGTTTAACATCCCAAAAGGCTGCATTAATCTAAAATTTAAAGCATGATTCTTTCTCCTCTCCCCGGGCGGGAAAGATTTTTTTTAAAGTTGAACCCCCAGCTTTTTTAATGAAGGGCACAGATTTTCCCCTTCTATCAGGAGAGTTAGGCCCCGGGCCCCAAAATTTTTATGTTTTTTGATTTTTAGAATCTGCTGCAGTTTGTTTTGCTGGGTGTGTAGAGAGAAATTGCTAAGGCCCCAAACCTCTGGAGTCGGGAAAGGGATCAACCCCACAATTGGGGCTGTTTTGTTGGGGGAAGCCTGCAGGTTTTTTTTGGGTTTCTTTGGTGTGCAGGTAAAAAGGGGGGCCCGGTCCCTTTCTTTGAGTTTTAAGGGCAGGAATGCCCCACTCTGTGAATACGCCCGGGGGCCCCCGAAAAAACGAAAATGAGTCTCTCAGCTGGGGAAATGCAAGGAGGGGGTTTTCCCCGCCCGGGATGGGGGATCAGTGTTAAACAAAAATAAAAAAAAGAAAAGGGGAGGCTGTGAATGAAGACAGCTTTCCCTTATGTTATGACATTTAATTGCAAAATTTTCCCTTGTTTTCATGTCCCCTTTTTCTCGGGGGCCCTTTTAATAAAATTTGATAAAAACCCCCTTTAAGGAGCTAAAAGGATTTTATCCCCTTCTGTGCTTTTTCCTTTTGGTTCCAAAGTGACCAAACCTTTTGTATTTTTTCTCCCCTGCTGTTTGTTCTATCTGATAGCAGGGAGTGACCTCATCACACAGGTCAAGGCAGCACTCCGGACAGTGAGAGCTTGTTTGTTATCTGATCTTTCAGACAAAAGACAGTAATTACTACTGTTAATTTTAACTCAGAAGCTTCCTGGTCCTGACACATGAGATTTATCTAATTAGCAGAGGTCTGAATCACGGTCATATGCTAATTACAGACAGCTTGACCAGGAAGTGACTGAGCAAAGCAGCATTATTTCATTCATGCATCCTATGAAATTTTGAGATGAGACAACCCCTTTAACGCTGCAGCCATGTTTTACTTTCTTGAGTTGCGTTCGTTTGCTCCCTCCTCGCCTCCCAAGACCCATAACTTTTTCTTATTTTCCCATCCACATAGACATATAAATAAGGGATTGTTTTTTTTTTTTAATGGTGACATTGACCGTACCATCTAATGTACTTAGAACCCCCAAAAAATTCTCTGTGGGGTAACATGGGAAAAAAACTTAAGTGCGCCATTTTTGCAGGGGCGGAGTGGGACGGTTTCATTTTGATGGCGTTCACTGTTTGGTACAATTGTCATGTTATTGCTGCTCGGGACAGTTCCAGTTATAACAAATGTGTAAATTTTTTTCGTTATGTTTAAGTACTTTATAAAAAAAAAAAAAAAATTCTATTTTTTAAATTTACCCTGTACTGTGCAGATACTTTTTGACTTAGATGATTTAGTCAGTGTCCAGCACTTTTCGGTGCGGGTTCGTTGGTCTTTTTTAGGTGTTTTTATAGGTTATTAAATAATAAAATTATATAGTTTTACTTTTCTTTTTGTATACTTTTTTATTGATATACTGAAAAAAAATGTTTTTCTATTTTTAAAATTTGTACAGCAGCACTGTTTTCTGCGACTGGTTACTTTAAGTCACAGCTCATTGTGGGTTAAAGCGTACTTTTTATTGGTACCATTTTGACTTTTTGATCACTTTTTATTTCCATTTTTTGGGGAAGTGAAATGATCCAAAATCAGCAATTTTGGTACTGGGATATTTTTTTTAACGTTTTTCACCATTAATGTTATATTTCAATAAATCGGACTTTTACGGATGCAGCGATACCAATTATGCGCAACTTTATTTATTTTTTTATTTATAAATTGGCAAAGGAAGGAGGGGGGGTGTTTTGAGCATTAAATATTTTTTATTTTTTAATTTTTTTTTTTTACTTGTACATTTAGTTCCCCTAAAGCACTTGATCACTAGGAGGCCCGATCACTTGCCAACATTTTATATAAATAATGCAGATAAATTGATATTGAGATGGTTCTCCTATTACAGGCATAGGCAGGATGTAATAGGATAAGTAACATGGCAGCTACGGAAGCACTTGCTAAGCTCTCAGCTGCCGTGACTATCATGGGGCGGGAGGAGGGGGACATTTGGAAGGTGCCGTGCACATTACCATTCCCCATTCATTTAGACGCTGCAGCGTCTAAGGGGTTAAACAGCCGGGATTGGAGCTGTCTATGATCCTTGTTGTTAGTGGCAGATTTAGGCTGTAATTAACAGCCGGCATACCCCCCATCGTGTATGGAGCGGGATCAGCGAGTGAGCCCACTCCATGCTCCCTTAACCATAATACCTATATGTCCATTGTCTTTACTCATTAGTAAACACACACACTCACTGCTCAGCAAGTGTTCAACCCCAGGTGCTGTCATTCTACTCCTGTCCCCTGTACTTTTAGTAATTAGTCAAACAGTGCAAATAAATAAAAAGAAACCTCAATCAGGTCTGTACATTGATAAAATAAAAAATCACATTAGGTTACTGCAAGGATTTGAACCCAGGACCCCTGTGCTGAAAGTCAGAAGTGATAACCACTCAGCTACATTGTAACTACTCACAGCTCCTTACATAAACAGACCTTTGTTTGACTAGAGCGAGCACAATGTGGGGAAAGGCATGGGGATGTCAAGCCTGCTGCGTCACATGCTATGTAGATCAAAAAAAATCATACACACCAACTTTTGTTCACACTGAAAGCAGAAGAAGGACAAACCAGACATGAAATGCCTTTGTGGGAAAAACCCCCTTAAGCACTTAATTGTTTAATTGCTGGTATAATACATAACATTACTTGGGCATAATATAATGCATTGCATGTTGGGATAATACTGCCACACATCCTAATGAACCCTTCCTCTGCAAGGACCTAAAAAGCAAACACAGAAGTCAGACCTGGGAGCCTTTATTAGCCCCGCGGCCACCATTTAAACCCATTTGCTCCCTGGGAACACATCACAGGGGGTATCAATGGGGTAAGTGGGGGAATCCCCTTTGTCAAAAACCACTTCGATGTAATGGTCACTGTTCACTGCGGCATCTAAAGGATTAAACAGCTCGGATGTGAGGTCTGTCCATTAGAGCAGGGTCCTGGCTGTCATCAGACTCCTAAGCCCCTGCTTCATCTGGCACAGAGCACTGATTCCAGCTAATTTTTGCTCCGCCGACCAAGGATGTATTGTGGTCCTTAAAGGGGTTTTGCCAAGAAGGGAGTTCCTTACCTAACAGGCTGATACTCCCCTCTTGAGGCCTGAAAAAAGGGGCGTTGTGTTTCTGTGTTTAAAAAAAACCAAGTACCTCCTCTGTGATGTCATCACTCCACCTCCCATGCACGTTCCTGATACTCAGTCTCTGTAGTTGAGCAAACATTGTTTGGCTAATCCACAGAGGAGATCTGTATTGTGCACAGGAGAGAAGATAAGCTCCAAGCAGGCAGCCTTCTTTCATTCCTTCAGGAAGGCTGCAGGGGGAGAGGGAGGCGGGCTGAGCAGAGAGCAGGGAGCGTCTGCATGTTTAATAAGATAATTACATTACAACCAGTGGAATCTCTATACAAAAGACAAAGGATTTTTCTCCCCAGTCCCTTCAAAGCTGGTTCATGTTCACTGCCCTCACATAAGAAGTGCAAACAACGGAAGCGCGGCCAGATCAGCTCCTGTCAGCTCCTGGTCCTGTCTAATGTAAACTGTCAGGAAACTAAGGGCATCTTAGTCAGGCTGTAGCTCTCAGAGGCTTCACTTTTTTAGTGACATATATTTAGAAAAGTGATTAAATACCCATTTTGGAGGATCCCACGTCAACATTAGATCGTGGCAAAACCCCTTTAAGGGGTGACGGATCAGTTTATAAATATTGGTATACTCTAATGGTTGGAATGTCTGTCTGCTGTCATAGACCTCTTTACAGTTGGGGACTACACTACCGCCCAAATTACAGGAAGACTGTACAAGCCCTATGCACAGGGAGGGTTTATGGGCACTGATAGTTTTAGGATAGAGGAGATCATTGTTGTGTTACCGGATGCTTGTCCTAATGCCATATAAACCAGGTGGTGCTGCTGTGGAATGTATTGTATGTCTATAGCAGGTGCAGTTATTCATGGCCTGATGTTCAGTCGCTGACACAAAGCAATGATAGAAACGCACTGAAACCTTCTCACCAGCACAGACTCGCTGCCCCGGGGTCATCAGATTCTCAGACACTTCACCAATGGGATGTGTACATCTACAGCGCTCCCTTAAAGGGGATTTGCCAGGACGCAAGTTTCTTACCTCTTCTTATCAGCACAGGGAGAATGTCAACAAATCCTCTGAGTTCATGAAAGCTGCAGGGGCTG
The DNA here is from genome assembly GCA_025379985.1 of Phyllomedusa bahiana. NCBI lineage: Eukaryota > Metazoa > Chordata > Amphibia > Anura > Hylidae > Phyllomedusa > Phyllomedusa bahiana. The sequence goes on along the minus strand of JAODAL010044849.1, from coordinate 14,570 downwards.
TGAGAGGAGTGGGGGCGTGAGTAAGGAACGTGAGAATAAGGGAGCGTTCTCAAAAACTTAATGTGAAATAATAAACAGTACAACATGGATTCTCAATACAGCAAGACACATCCTCTATAGACTGCCTTCATGACACGGGTGCTTAAAAGTAATTCATTTGTGGCTGTCTCATTCAGATAAGAAGTGTTTCACGCAAGCGCGGCCTGTCAGCTCCTGGGGTCGTGTCTAGTGGAGCTTTCAGGTAACTAAGGGGGATAGAGCAATGCGTGTAGCTCTCACAGGGCTTCACTTTTTGTAATCACATATATTTAGAAAAGTGATTAAATACCCATTTTGGAGGTTCCCACGTCAACATTACATGGTGGCAAAACCCCTTTAAGTTACAAAGGCTCCAAGATACAATATTTTCACCATACAATGGTCTTTCCTAGGACATCGTATGTTGAGTGCTGTTTCAACATACAATGTCCCAGACACTGATCCAGCTGATTATCATGAACATTTTACTTGTGAAACCTCTGTGTTAGGGCGGTGCATGCAGTAATTGGCGGTCTATAGCGCCTCTCTACAAGTTCAGTGCGGGTACTGTTTCTGTACTGCTCTTAAACTTGTATTAGTGAGGTGCATGCAGTGATGGTGGTGTGGTCTTAGTTCCTGCTCTACAGTACGCAGTGCTGGTACGTACATTCCTGTACGAGCTCTTACGTGTATTAGTGAGGGCCATGCTGTGATTGGAGGTCTATAGCACCTCTCTACCAGTACAGTGCGGTACTACATGGTCCTGTACAGCTCTTACGTAGTGTATGTGAGAGTGCATGCAGTGATTGTGGGTTATAGCGTCGCTTACAGTACAGTTGCAGGTATACATGTCTGTACTGCTCTTGACATGTATTAGTGAGGTGCATGCAGTGATTGGTGGTCTATAGCGCTCTCTACAGTACAGTGCAAACACTACATGTCCTTGTACTGCTCTTTCATGTATTAGTGAGTGCATTGCAGTGATTGGTGTTCTTGTTAGCGCCACTCTACGTATAGTGCAGTATACATGTTCCTGTACTTGGCTTCTTACATGTATTAGGTGAGGTGCATGTAGTTTAATGGTTGTTCTAAAGCGCCTCTTTATAGTACAGTGCGGTACTACATGTCCTGTAGTTGCTCCTTACATGTATTAGTGAGGTGCATGCAGAGATTGGCGAGTCTATAAGCGCCGCTCTACAGTACAGTGCGGTACTTCATTGTCCTGTTACTGCTCTTACATTGTATTAGTGAGGGAGCATGCAGTAATTGGCGGTCTATAGCGCATCTCTATAGCTACAGTGCGGTACTACATGTCTGTACTGCTCTTACATGCATTAGTGGGTGCATTGCAGTGATTGGCAGTCTATAGCGCTCTACATTCAGTGCAAGAGGTACTACATGTCCTGTACTGCTCCTTACATATTTCAGAATGTGTGGCTATTTTGGCAACCAGGTGAGGGCCCCATTTTCTTTTTTTCTGGTACACTATGTATAAAGTACGTGACCCAAAGAAGCGCTTGTCCTCATCATAGACAGTTATTTCCAGCTTATGGAAGGACGCGTTTCATCTGTATTACTTACCTGCTTCATTGTCATCATTTTACAATTTGTTGCTGACATGTTGGGGCCTTGGGGAACCAATTACCAATTTTCTATACAGTTAAGGTTTCAACATACAATGGTCGTCCCAGAACTAATTAATATTGTATACTGAGGGAGTGCTGTACTTGACTAAAGAAAAAGGAAAAATGTCCAAGGGTAAAGAAGAGGTAAGATGTTCTTCCTAGTGTAATATAGACATTAATGGCGTCACTAAAGGAAAACGAGCCCCAAAACCTTTAAATGGAAAGGAGGTTGAGACTCTCGGATTGAAGAGCTCTGAGCACAGCCGATCGGTGCACAATCTATTATAGTTTGCAGAATAACATTTACTACTATGTTGAAGGGGTTAACGTTTCCGGTTAGGACATATGGACATCTTCAAGGCCGATCCCACGTTTGTGAGCCCCTTCTTTACAAGCAGCAGCTCCCTTTTGGTGGACCAAAGTCATCCATGTATTATATGGGTGTGCATTCATCTGGATGGCTGCCATGTTATACTAAAGAACCCTTCTCAAAAAATGAGCAACCCATAGCAGCTTCCCACAGCAAAGTCAATAGTTTTGTGGAGTTCTTTGGTTTTGATCAGCTTACTACAGTCTGACTGGCCCATAGGGGAGCAGGGGAAACACCCCAGTGGGCTCTTGGGCATAGAGGGGCAGGTGACCTATGGCATGCTTTTTAGGAAGAAAGCATGCGAGAATGTAGGCTCGAAGCTAAGTGAATCTCGCTGTAGGTATGCTACAGAGCTGCTAGAAGTGGGACCCAAGAACTCAACTTCACTGGTAGGCCCCAAGAATCAACTTCCTGGTGAGCCCCACTAATGAACTCCACTGGTGAGCCCAAAGAATCTACTCCCCTGATGGGTCCCAGGAATCAACTCCGCTGGTGAGCCCCAAGAATCTACTCCCCTGATGGGTCCCAGGAATCAACTCCACTGGTGAGCCCCAAGATGCAGGATATCAAGGTGGGATCCAAAGGGGGGGGGGGGGGGGCCAGAATCAACTCCACTGGTGAGCCCCAAGAATCTCAACTCCACCTGGTGGCCCAAAGATTTCATCGACCCTGATGGGTCCCAAGAATAACTCCACTGGGGGGGGTCCCAGAAGAAATCAACTCCACTGGTGGGCCCAAGATTCATCTATCCCTGGTGGCCCCAAGGAATCGACTTCCAATGGTTGGGCCCCCACAGAATCGAGCCTCCGTGATTTGGTGGGCCCCAAGATCGACTCCTGGTGGGTCCCAAGAATCATCTACACTAGAGGGCCCCAATATTCAGCTATGCTGGTGGGTCAAAACATTGGTGGGCACTAAGAATAACCTCCACTGGTGGGCTCCAGGATTCATCTTCGCTGGTGGGCCTCAGGAATTAACTCCCTGGTGGGCTCCAAGAATCAAATCCACTGGTGGGCCCCAAAAATCAAATCCACTGGTGGGTCCCAAGAATCGACTCCACTGGTGGGCCCCAAGAATCGACTCCCTGGTGGGGCCCCTAGAATCGACCTCCTGGTGGGCCCCTAGAAGTCGACTCCACTGTGTGGTGGCCCCAAGAATCAAATCCACTGGTAGACCCCAGAATCAACTCACACTTGGTGGGCCCCAGATCAAATCCACTGTTAGACCCCAAGAATTCGAACTCCTGGTGGAGCCCGAAGAATCAAAATCCACTGGTGAGTTCAAAGAATTCATATACACTGGCTGGGGGGCCCCGATATTCAAGCTAGCTGGTGGGTTTCAAACATTTGGTGGGCACGTAAGAATACCTCCACTGGGTGGGCTCAGGACTTCATCTGTTCTTTGCCTGGTGGTGGCACAAGAATCAACTCCATGGTGAGCAACCAAGAATCAGTCCTCCATCTTGGTGAGCACCAAGAATCTCCTACTTTGGTGAGCACAAGAATCACCTCATTGGTGAGCCACCAAGAATCACCTCATGGTGAGCACCAAGATTCACCTCCATGGTCGAGCACCAAGACATCATCCTCCACTGGTGAGGCACAAGAATCACCCTTCCACTGGTGAGCACCAAGAATCACCTCCACTGGTGACCAGCACAGAATACGCTCATGGGGGCTCCGGGTCTGTCATCGCTTCGCTGGTGTGGCCCCAGGGAATTAAATCCCCTGGTGGCCTCCCGTCAGTGCTTCAACTCCACAGGTGGGTCCCAAGCACCCCAGTCCGACACAGTTCAGTTTCCTGTCCTATTATCCACTTCTGTAAAAATGTTTTGTCATACTCATGCCAGCTCTTCAGAGTGGCAAGATTCCCTAAAGAACACCTTGTACTGGGTACTTAAAGCAGAAGTGGACAGCTCATGGGGTGTTGTAACTTTGTGGCTGGTTCTAAAATCAGGTTTTGAAAGAATTAAAACAGTTTTTGCAGGATTTTATGCTGAGCAGGGGCATAGCTACTGTACTGTAAGCGGCACATAGTACTTGGGGGGGGGCAATTTCACTTTTTGCACTAGAGCCCAGAGGCATCAACTTACTCCTCTGATCCTGAGGCTGATATGATCTTGACTGTCCACAACAAACTTTCTTAAAGGGTTATTCCCATCACCTAAATTCCGATTTGGCTTCTCATCAGCTGTGCTTCCTTCTTTCTCCGATTATGGGAGTTCTCTACACTGTCAAGCACACTTGCCTGGCTGTATTTAGAAATACCATAGAAATAGAAGCATGGTCACCTCTCTAGTCTAGCAACAAGACAGAAGTTAAAGGGATTCTCCCATCTGGCTGTTTCGCAGAGCCTGCTCTTCTTGGCAAGCTTCAGGCTCCCTCTTCCTGTTCAGGCTGTGGGAGGTTCTCAGTTTCTGGCTCCCTCTTCATGTTTTGACTGTGGAGGTTCTACAGCTTCATGGCTTCCCACTTCCTGTTAGGCTTGGGGGCGGTTATACAGTTTCATGTGTCACTTTACTGTTCAGGCTGTGGGCGGTTGTACATGCTTCAGATTCCACTTCCTGTTCAGGCTGTGGGAAAGGTTCTACAGCTTCCAGGATCCACTTCTGTTCACCCCCCCAGGCTGGGGGCGGTTCTACAGTTTCATGTGCTCACTTACTGTTCAGGCTGAGGGCGGTTGTACTGCTTCAGATTTCCACTTCCTGCTCAGGCTGTGGGTGGTTCTATAACTTCAGGCTCCCACTTCCTGGTCAGGCTGTGGGCGGTTCTACAGCAGTGACTGACATTTCAGCTCTGCTATTCATAACTGATCCTATTAGATGGAAATTTGTGATGGCAGGGTCTAAATAGTAGGGTTAAAGGGGTACGAAGCTCTAAAGGGTTAAATTTTGTCAGTAAGAAACATAAACAAGCTCCTCTGCTACTGATGAGACACAGCAGGGTGTAACGTTACACTCTTCACACTGCCTAGAGATAGAAGGTGGTTTAATAAACTAGGAAGTTGTAGTACCACAAGAAGGAGACAAGAACTGCTCTAGTTCTGAAATGAAGCAAAATCAGAACAGCAGTGTAATTGGTAAATTGGTAATAGTCTTTTTTTTTTTTTTTTACTTTTGCCTACATCTTTAAACCCCTTGAAGTGATGAAAATACTAGTGCTTGTACATGCCTTATTATTGCATGCCTATTTAATTGGGGAACAGTACCTCTCTTTATCTGCAAGATTATCAGTGGCTACTCTGCAGCACTTTTACCCAGGAACCTGATTGGAACCTGATTGATCGCTTAATGATCAGCTGGACTTTGAGGGGTTTTCCTCACTGTTGACCTTTGGTCAGGATATGACACCTACCCCCTCCCCAATGTCATGCATCATTTTTAATGCTGCTGTCTTCTTATGTGGCAGGAATGCTTAGGGCCCCCCTAAAACCCGAGGGTCAGTACCTGCAACCCAGGCACCATGTACAGCAAGTACTGTGTCGTCCCACCTCCTGCTTCCCGGTCTGCTAAACAGTTGGACGGGTGTCCGGTGACAAGCTTGTACTCATCTGTGTTATACTCATAGGAATTCAATTGCTGCTAGGAGCTGAACACGTGTACAAGGAGCAGGGAGCTAGAGAACCCCTCATGCATCAGGGGTTGTCTCACTGCAACGACTGCTTTTTTGTAAAGACTCTTGCCAAAATACAAGTCACCTTATGCAATATGTGTCCATTAACAGTGTCCTACCTATTCTAGATATCCCATCTTGTATGGGCTGCATTCAGCTCCTCAGGGTTTGCTATGCTACAGACCTGTTTGAGTCTCTCCTGAAATAGGGACTGCCAGGCACTGGTCGCTATAGCTACAGACCTGTTCAAACTCTCCTGATAGGCTGGCCAGATGGTCGCTATGACTACAGACACTTGGTTCAATCGCTCCTCGATTGGCTGCCAGCAATCGGTTGCTATAGCTACAGACCTCGGCGTTCTTTTTACTGCAGCCCAGTAGAAGCCAGTAAACACGCCCCTGAATTCAAAGTGAAATGAAGAAAACAGGACTGAGGTGAGATGAATTGATGTAGTGAGACAACCCCTTTAATAACACTCTATCCACAGGGCTGCAATGGCCTGCTATAGCGACGGAGAGAGACATAACTCAAAGGGGTTTTCCATCCAAGAGATTCATGGCCTATTGATAAGATATGCCAGAAATGTCTGACACCTGCGGGGCCCAGAAGCTATCTTGAGAACGGGCCTCCGAAAGTCTCTGTGCGGAACAGAGAGTAGGTCTCGCTTGTGTGGTACTCGGCACTTTGTCCTATGGGAGTTCCCAGCAAATGAGTTCCTCTCTGTTATGCACGGGGCAGGCTCGAATTGTCCCACAGGGACGCAAAGGAAACGCCTAGTGGGCCCCTGATCATGGCAGACCTGGAGTCTCTTTTAAACTACATATATATCCTGGGGAGAGGCAGAGAGAAAGAGGCAAAGAGCTAGAAGGAGAATATAAAAAAGCATGTACAAGAGCTGTAATGTGGACCCCTAGAATCAACTCCACTGATGGGCCCCAGGAATCAACTCACTGGATGGACCCAAGAATCAAACTCCCACTGGTGGAGCCAAGGAATGCAACGTCCACTGTGGTGTGAACGCCCCCAAGAATCACAACTCCACTGGTGGCCCTCAAAAGATCAACTCCACTGGTGGCCACCAATCGGGATCAATTCCACTGTTGTCCCCCAGGAAATCAACTCACTGTTGGCCAGGATTCAAACTCCAGTGTGGCCCCCAGGGAATCAAACTCCACTGTTGGCCCCAGGAATCAAACTCCACTGGGTGGCCCCACGATGAAAAAAATCCAAAAAACTCCACTGATGGACGCCAGAATCAACTCCACTGGTGGACCCCCAGTATCAACCCCACTGGTGGACCCAGAAGAAGCAAACTCCACTGGTGGAACGCCCTGCAAGAATCCAACTCCACTGGTGGCCCTCAAGGATTCCACTCCATGGTGGCCCTCAAGATCCACTCCACTGGTGGCCCTCTAAGAATCCTCTCCACTGGTGGGCCCAAGAAACACATCCACTGGTTGGCACCAGGAATCAACTGTTCACTGGTGGCCCCAGGAATCACTCCACTGGTGGGTACAGGAATCCACTCCATGGTGGCCAGGAATTCCACTCCCACTGGTGGATCCCAGGAATCCACTCCACTGGTCGGGTACAGGAATCCACTCCACTGGTGCGGGTCCCAGGAATCACTCCACTGGGTGGGTTCCCAGGAAAAATCCACTCCACTGGTGGGTCCTGGAATTCCACTCCACTGTGGGTCCCAGGAGATCCACTCCGACTGGTGGGCCCACAGGAATCCACTCCATGGTGAGTCCCAGGCATCAATCCTCCACTGGGGGCTCCCGCAATATCAAACTCCATGGTGGCCCAGGAAATTCAACTCCACTGGTGGGCCCCAGGAATCCACTCCACTGGAGGGTCCTGGGTACCCCATTCAGACACTGTGCACAGGGCCCGTTCTGAAGATAGATGTGGGCCTCAAAAGTGGAATATGCACCTATCAGACATTTATGGCCTATGTTATTGATATGCCATATCTGAGGTGGGAACACTCCTTAAAAATTCCTGGCCACCAATTCAAAGTTATATGCCATCGACATCTGCACCCCTATAACTACTCCTATGGTACTACTTTGGTAATACTGCTTCTGTGCTATAGCTTTTAAGGGGTACTACCATCTCATTGAGTTTTGCGGCTTCACAAAATCCCTTCTTAGGCTAGCTCTTGGCCTCAGAGAACGGGGAGATGGCAATTTTTGTGCAGTTCTCCCCATTCATGTCTATGGAGTCCTGAATTACCAGCAGCAGCATCTCACTCGGCTTTTGTTCTGAGCTCCCATGAAATGAATGGAGAGAACTGTGCACGAGCATTCTCCCACGTTCTCTGAGTCTGCTCGTACGAGCCAAGATCTAACATCAGGGATTTTATGAGAAGCAAAACCCCTTTAAACATATAGGCAAAGTAATTACATCACGTAACATACAGGAATATTTATTATAACTTAAGTGACATGATGCCTGTATACCAGCACCCAACCTGTGGATGAAATTGGCGCTATATCCAGACCATTTTTTTCTAATCTCATACAAACTTTCTTTTTCATATTCTTCCATACATGTGAAGCCATTTGTAATTTAGGGATTGGAGTTATTGATATAGATTTTGCCATTGATGCCCAGGATCTCAGACTTTGCACCAGTGTTTGTCCGGCGGCCCCCAGATTAGTTTACCTATGCTTGTTGATGACTCGGCTGACCAGCTGATTGTCACATTTACATAAGCTCACATCACACAAGCTGTCACGAGGGGTAACGGGTTGTTGTGTCTCGAAACCTGCACAGTCATCAGGCACAAAGTGTGCTCGATGCAGACAAGTTATCTCAGGTGTCCATTAACACTCACCAGTGTCGTACAAGCGGGTTCTTTCCAAGTTTCTAAAAATTGTTAATGAAGATTCGCGCACCTGAAGAGCTGGAAATAGTGAGGAACAAGTGAGACCAGCACGGGCTGCGCCCAAAGCGTTCTCCAGAATAAAAGTTACGTCTTTATCTCAAGTTATTCTTTTACTATGATTATCTGAGATCTCAGGAACTCTGGCTGGAGATTGTTTGCAACCAAAGTTGCATAGATATTGCAGAAATATCCAGGTCAAATTTGTATGAAAATGGAGATCTCAGGGACAAGATTGTAAGGACATGGTGGAGATCTTGGAGACAAGATTGTATAGAAATAGTGGAAATGTCAGTCAGAGACAGATTGTGAAGGACGGTGGAGATCTTGGAGAATAGATTGTATATGAATGGTTGGAGATCTTTGAGATTAGATTGTATAGACATGGTGGAAATGTCAAAGACAAGATTGTATAGAAATGGTGGAAATGTCAGAGACAAGATTGTAAGGACATGGTGGAGATCTCAGAGACTAGATTGTATAGATATGGTGGAGATCCTCAGAGACTAGATTGTATAGATATGGTGGAGGATCTTTGAGATTGATTGTTATAGATATGGGTGTGGAGATCTTTGGAGATTAGATTGAATAGATATGGTGGAGATCATTGAGACTAGATTGTATAGACATGGTGGAGATCTTTGAGACTAGATTGTATAGACATGGTAGAGATCTTGGAGAAAAGATTGTATAGACATGGTGGAGATCTCGGAAACAAGATTGTATAGACATGGTGGAGATCTCAGAGACTAGATTGTATAGATATGGTGGAGATCTTTGAGATTAGATTGTATAGATATGTGGAGATCTTGGAGACTAGATTGTATAGGTACATGGTGGAGATCTTTGAGAACTAGACTTGTAAGGCATGGTGGAGATCTTGGAGACAAGATTGTAGGACATGGTGGAGATCTTAGAGCAAGATTGTAAGGAATGGTGGAGATATTGGATGACAAGAATTGTAAGGACATGGTGGAGATCTTTGAGACAAGATTGTAAGGACATGGTGGAGATCTTTGAGATTAGATTGTATAGATATGGTGGAGATCTTGGAGACTAGATTGTATAGATATGGTGGAGATCTTTGAGACAAGATTTGTATAGACATTGGTTGCCCCCCCCCCACCCCCCGGGGGGTTAACGCGTGGGGTGGAGATCTTCTGAGCATTAGTTGTATAGACAATTGTTGGGAGAATCTTTGAGAATTAGATTGTATAGACATGGTGGGAGATCTTTGAGAATTAGATTGTTTATAGACATGGTGGAGATCTTTGAGATTAGATTGTATAGACATGGTGGAGATATTTGAGATTAGATTGTATAGATATGGTGGAGATCTCGAAAACACGATTGTATAGACATGGTGGAAATGTCAAAGTCAAGATTGTATGGATATAGGGGAGATCTCTGAGGACCAAGATTGCTATAGAAATGTGGAGATCTCAGAGACTAGATTGTATAGAAATGGTGGAGATCTCGAGACTGGATTGTATAGATATGGTGGAGATCTTTGAGACAAGATTGTATAGACATGGTGGAGATCTTTAAAAAATCAGAAGAGGGATGTCAGCATCAGATATAAATTTATTTCAGATCCAGAGTACAAAAAAAGAGTGCAACGTTTCGGCTAAAAAAGAAAAGCCATTTTCAAGCATAACACAAAGTGATGGTGACTCTATATATACATATATTAGGTAACTCCCCCTTCATAATTAACCAATGACAGTTAATCACCATTCCATAAACAAAACAAACCACGTGTTAAGACATCATAGTAATAGACATACACAAAACACCCAATTGCAACTCACCCCACCATAAAGGGTGATCAGTACAGTTTCCTCATGGAGAGCGGGATCATACAGAGATACGCACAGATCTCGGCGTCTTCAAAATTCAACTGCGCATGTCCGACACGGGCGCGCATGTCAACTGGGTATCTGGCTTCATACATCTATTGCGCTTGCTCAGTGCCAATACCGAGCGAACCAGTACATAGAAATGCATACAAAATACTGATACACCAATGATATGACCAGATCGACTAGCACCCACTATATCAGGCTTCTAATGCCTTCCTTACCATGATATATCATCACACATAGTGGGAAAAGACGGCATAACAATGACATCAAATCCCACAGAGTGATGGCACTGCCATCAAAACCACACCGCACCTAGTGCGAGCAGAAGATGGTGTGCAATACCATGTCTATAAGGGCATAGATCCGTAATGGGGCATACATTATCTGTGGAGCGGTCATTCAAAAAGAAGTGTATTACAAGCATTTATCCAAAATATAACTCTCAAAATGCATATCTACAACATGTATCCAGATATATCATTACATCACTTATTCCAAGTGTCGCTATCTCAATTGATCCCGCTTCTCCAATTCATACTGAAAAGAGGGAGGAACAAAGTGAAAAAGTGTTAGTGCATAGATGGTGAATAAAACAAGTTAAAAACAATAAAGCACCATAAAAATCTATATACAGATTATAGACTAAATCTTATTTGTATTAAAGTCTAAATTCATACCAGAAGGGTGTAAAATTCTAGTTCAAATATCCATCTAAGCTCTTTTTTCAACAAGAGTCTCTCACGATCACCACCTCTTTTCAAAACAGGAACATGATCACCACCTCTTTTCAACACAGGAACATGATCAATAATTCTAAACTTTAATCGTGAGAGACTCTTGTTGAAAAAAAGCTTAGATGGATATTTGAACCTAAATCTTTACACCCTTTTGGTATGAATTTAGACCTTAAAACAAATAAGATTTAGTCTAAATCGTATATAGATTTTTATGGTGCTTTATTGTTTTTAACTTGTTTTATTCACCTTCTATGCACTAACACTTTTTCACTTTGTTCCTCCCTCTTTTCAGTATGAATTGGAGAAGGGGGATAAATTGAGATAGCGACACTTGGAATAATTGATGTAATGATATATCTGGATAAAAGTTGTAGATATGCATTTTGAGAGTGAATTTTGGATAAATGCTTGTAATACACTTCTTTTGAATACCGCCCACAGAAAATGTATGCCCCATTACGGATCTATGCCCTTATAGACATGGTATTGCACACCATCTTCTGCTGGGCACTAGGTGCGGTGTGGTTTTGAGGGCAGTGCCATCACTCGTGGGATTTGATGTCTTTTTTTTATGCCGTCTTTTCCCCCTATGTGTGAGATATATCATGGTAAGAAAGGCATTAGAAGCCTGGTATAGTGGGTGCTAGTCGATCGGTCATATCATTGGTGTATCAGTATATTTGTATGCATTTCTATGTACTGTTCGCTCGTAAATTGGCACTGAGCAAGCGCAATAGATGTTTTGAAGCCAGATACCCAGGTTGACATCGCGCCCGTTCGGGCATGCGCAGTTGAATTTTGAAGACGCCGAGATCTGTGCGTATCATTGTATGATCCCGCTCTCCATGAGGAAACTGTACTGATCACCTTTATTTGGTGGGTGAGTTGCAATTGGGTGTTTTGTGTATGTCTATTACTATGATGCTTAACACGTGGTTTTGTTTTGTTTATGGAATTGGTGATTAACTGTCATTGGTTAATTATGAAGGGGGGGTTACCTAATAAAAGTAATATATAGATCACCACACTTTATGTGTTATGCTTGAAAAAGGCTTTTCTTTTTTAAACCGAAACGTTGCACACTTTTTTGTACTCTGGATCTGCAATAAATTTAAATCTGATGCTGACATCCCTCTTCTGATTTTTTTGGACATTTTGGAGGTGAGAGTGAGGCTGTCTCACCTATGGATGGTCTTTTGCATTAGTATTTGAGGCAGTTATTTAGTGGACTTCAGTGCTGGCCCACCTTTCGTTTTTTGGATACTAATTAACATATTAGTCAGTAGGAAACTGACATCGTCCTACTGGTATTGGAATTAGTTTCCCTGACTTCCTCTTCAATTTAAAGGATTTTTCCTTTAAAGCCTGTGTTGTGCCATGCTTAAATATGCAGAGGGAGCTTGGTTTGGTCTTCATACAATGTTGTGTTTTAGTATGACACGCACATGACTGCCGCTACTCTTAGAATCGCTTCACTATAAAATTCCCTGGGCACTTAAGAGGGAAAACTGACCAAAAAACTGAAGGGGGAATGTAGCCTGATAAAGTCATGGCAGCGACAGCTGGAAAAAAAATAAGCTGAGGGCGCAGGTGGCAACATCAGTGACAGAGTGGGGAGGTGACGGCGGCAGCCACAGCAGCATGAAGTCAGAGAGTGGCACAATGACATTCTGGAGGGGGCGGAAACACGAGTAGTCCACAGAGTGGCACGATGACACAGTGTGTAGGTTACGGCAGCAGCCACAGCAGCAGCATGAGGTCCGAGAGTGGCACAATGAAATTCTGGAGGTGGCAAAAACAGGAGTAGGCCACAGAGTGGCACAATGACACAGTGTGTAGGTTTCGGCAGCAGCCACAACAGCAGCATGAGGTCAGAGAGTGGCACAATGACATTCTGGAGGTGGCAAAAACTGGAGTAGGCCTCAGAGTGGCACAATGACACAATGTGGAGGTGACCGCAGCAGCAACAACAGCAGCAGCAGCATGAGGTCAGAGAGTGGCCCAATGGCACAGTGTGGATGTCACGGCACCAGCAACAGCAGCAGCAGCATGAGGTCATAGAGTGGCACAATGACAGAGTGGGGAGGTTGGTGGCAATACCAGTCCCTGGTAAAGATGGTGGTAGGTTGATGGAGAAACTGGCAGCAGATGTGTGGCATCAGGTGGATGGCGGCATCAGAATAGTGGCTGAGGCAGGTAGTTTGAACCCAGACTTATTTCTCACAGTCTGGGTGAGGCGTCATGAATGATGGCCCCCGCCGCACTGAACACCTGCTCTGATGCCACACTACTGGCCGGGCAGGACAGCTTCTCCACTGCAAACTCGGCAAGTTGCGGCCACACATCCAGTTTGGCTGCCCAGTAGTCCAGCGGATCTTCAAACTGGGGTGGAAGAGTGCTGTCCAAGTAGGCCACCACCTGTTGGTTCAGAGTCTGCTCCAGGTCCTGCTGCTGCTGGCAACTGCCCTCCTCACTAGGCGGTTGAAGGAAGCTGCTCATCAGTGACTCCAGACTTAGGTTGCTGCTGATGGAGCTGGCACTGCTCCTACCCCACCACCTTCCCCCAGCAGCCGCGGCAGTAGTACGTGAGCGCTGAAGAACCCCCCAGTCAGACCTGTCAGAGGAGGGACGATGCCGCACATAGGCAGCGGCCAACTGATTACGGAGGATTTCCCTATAGTATTTGAGTTTGTGCTCCCTCTCAGCAGCTGGGAAAAAGGCTCCCATTTTGGACCGGTAGCGAGGGTCCAATAGGGTGGAGAGCCAGAAGTCATCCCTCTGCGGATGGTGACTATTCGGCTGTCACTAGCCAGGCAAATCAGCATGCTGCGGCCATCTGCTCAAGTGACTCCGAGGGGCCCCTGCCTCCATCTCCACTGTATAGTGCCACGGTGCTTGCAGGTCATCTGCCTCATCTTCCTCATCTCCATCTACCTCCTCCAGCTGCTCCTGCTCCTCCTCTCTTGTCACCTGGGTAGAAAATTCACTCATTTCACCAGACAATGCTTCTGCTCCAATTTCCTCCTCCTCCTCCTCCATTTCAGTCCCCACCGGACTCATGTAGCTGCGAGATGTAGTCGCCACATCTCCAGTCCCCTGCCCATACAGATTTTTCAGCATCTGTTCCAGGAAATGAAGCAGTGGAATGACGTTATTTATCCCATAGTGCTGGCGACTGACAAATAACGTGGCCTCCTCGAATGGCCTCAACAAACGGCAGGTGTCATGCATGAGCTGCCACTGGCTGACATCAAAGTTACACAGGGGAGTACTCCTGTCCGCCTGGATCATCAAAAAATCGTTAATGGCCTTTCTCTGTTCATACAGTCGGTCCAACATGTCCAGGCTGGAATTCCAATGGGTGGAAACATCGCATATCAGAGTGTGTTGGGGGGGGGCGTTTTTGCTGCTGCAATTCGAGGGGGGTGTTCCTGGCTTTTAGGTTAGAAGGATG